>MU682730.1:343373-360304 GCA_026770625.1 Nicotiana glauca
CCAATTCAAGCCTAATTCTACACCGGACCTCCAAATTCAATTTCGATCGCACTCCTAAGTCACAAATCATCTCCCGAAGCTAACCGAACCATCGAAAATCAATTCCGAGCCCTCTAACTCACAAGTCAACATCCGGTTGGCTTTTTCAAACTAATCCTTTATTAAAGAGACTAATTGTCCCATTTCCTATCAAATTCGATCCGAATTGACCCAAATTCACCAAGTACACATATTGAAACATGAATAAGCATATAACGAGGAAAACGAGATGGAATTACATGAGACGACGGGTCGGGTCGTCACATGTACCCAGTAAGTATCCCGTCTAATCTTGAAGAAGTAGAGACGAGAGGTCGACTTGATACTCACTAAGGTCAAATAATGTGAGAAGAATTTACAATAAGTAGGGATAACACAAGTTATTAGCGTTTAATAAGCATGGAATAACAGTTCTTTTCCAAATATTAGCATGGGTATCCATCTATATTTCAAGCAGATATGAAGTTCAGTCCACAGAGAAAGGCTAAGCAAAACATGCGCAAGTAACACCGAGGGACGTACGGCCGGATCCAACGTAAAAGTAAATTGTGCACTGCCGAGGGTCGAACGGCTCGAACCATATATGCATCTATTAACCCGCTCGCGAATCACACGTGCGACACGGTCAAATATAAATAAGCTCATCAATAAGAAGACAATGATATATATCTGAGGAGTAGTTATTCATATGAATATCCAATTCTCTTTTAAAAGACCAAACAGGATAAGGTTCCTCCACTTGTCTCATTTACCTTAATCAAAATAATCTATACGAAATCCGAATTTATCATCAAGTTACAAGAATATCACGTAGAGCATGCTTTTGGGTCCTAGACTATCCGGACTTAACATAATAGCCATTACGCATGGACTCTCGTCACCTAGTGCGTACGTAGCCCCCGTATATAGTAGCAATTAATTCAATTATTACACCTATGGTGATAATTCCCGCTTAAAAGGTTATAAAAGAGACTCACCTCGTTCTAAAGTGCACTTCCAATACCAAGAACGAGTCCAAGCTTTCAATTCGGAGCTGAACGATCCCAAACTAGTTAAGTTAAGTAGGAACTAGTCAATATAGACTCACAAGATCGAATTCTAGCTATTTAACCAATTTCCCAACCCTTAACACAAGTTTCCAAAAAATTCGACCCCGGGCCCACGTGCCTGGATTGCGAAATTTTTTGAAGGAAATTGTTCTCTATAACCTAAATATCTATAATATATGATTTCTAATTTATTCCATAACAAGTTTCATGGTTAAATCTAACTTTTAGTAAAACATTAGCTTTTTGCTCTAACCCCATTATTTCACCTTAATACTAGTGTTTAATCTACCTAAGACATAATTAATAAACTAGAAATAGGTAGAACATACTTACCTCAAGATTCTAGGTGAAGTTCTTCTCTCAAAAGCTCTAAATTCGGCCAATGGAAGAGTGAAAAAGTGATAAAAATGACTTAGAACTTGTATTAAATGAACCCCGCACTGCTTCAGCGATTTCCGCATCTTCAAAATGGGCCAAAAGAGTTGGGACCGCTTCTGCGGTCTCGAGGGCGCATCTGCGGAGCCGCTTCTGCGGCTTGGGAGCCGTTTCTGCGGTTCCTGGCCTGTCCTGCCCTGGGCTGCTTCTGCGATGGAAGGACTGCATCTGCAGTCTCGCACCCGCGGTCCACCAACTGCAGGTACAGTTATGACAGAAACAACGGCTTCAGCTCTTCCCAAAAATTTCCACTTCACTTAAGCCTCGTCCGATTGATTCTTGGGGCTCCCGGGCGCCGCCCGAATATAATGACAAGTCTAAAATCACAAAACGGACCTACTCGAACCCTCAGAACACCCGAAACAATGCTAAGTCTAAGAATTACTCCCTAAAACCAAATGAATCAAACTTATGAACTTCAAGTTCTTAATTTTCCTCTAACGGTCCAAAACGTCCTTAAACTACTCGAATTGACACCAAATTTTACGGGCAGGTCTTAAATGATATTTCGAACCTGTACAGGGCTTCAAAACCAACATATGAGCCCGATACCCATGAAATAAATCATTAATCAATTTCTTTAAATCCCTAAAACTTCAAATTAACAATTTATAATAAAAATTCATTACTCGGGCTAGGGACCTCGGAATTAGATTTAGGGCATACGCCCAGGTCCCATATTTTTTTACGGACCCTCCAGAACCGTCAAATTACGAATCCGGATCCGTTTGCTAAAAATGTTGACCAAAGTCAACTTAGCCTTTTAAGAAAATCCTAAGGAATCAAATAGGCATATTTCACTCCAAACTCTTCCAAATCCTGAACCTATCGTCCCTGCAAGTTGTATATTAGCTAAAGCATGCATGGGATGTTTTATTTATGGGAACGGGGTTTTAAAAGGCAAAATGATCGGGTGGGTCGTTACATTCTCCACCTCTTAAACAAAAGTTTTTCCTCGAACAGATATAGAAGAGTACCTGATCAGCCGAATCAATGTGGATATCTGCTCCGCATATCCTTCTCGGAGTCCCAAGTCACCTCCTCGAATGGTTGGCCCCTCCACTGGACCTTTACCGCAGAAATACTCTTGGATCTTAACTGGCGATCCTGTCTATCAATAATGGTAATTGGCTCCTCCTCATAACCCAAACTCTCATCCAGCTGAATAGTACTGAAATCCAATACATGGGATAAGTCGGCATGATACTTCCGAAGCATCGATACATGAAAAACTAGATGAACTCCCGATAAGTTGGGGGGTAAGGCAAGCACATTGGCAACCTCCCCAACTCACCTCAACACCTTAAAGGGACCAATAAACTTTGGGCTCAACTTGCCCTTCTTCCCGAACCTCATAATACCCTTCGTTGGCAAGACTTTCAAGAGAACCTTCTCGCCAACCATGAATGATACATCACGCGCCTTCTGATCCGTGTACCTCTTCTATCTGGACTGAGCTGTGCGAAGCCTCTCCTGGATCAACTTTACCTTGTCCAAGGCATCCTGTACCAAATTTGTACTATATAACTTAGCCTTGCCAGGCTCGAACCTCCCGATAGGAGAACGACAACGGCGACCATATAAATCCTCGTATGGAGCCATCTCTATACTAGACTGATAGTTGTTGTTGTATGCAAACTCCGCCAAGGGAAAGAACTGATCTCACTACCCTCCAAAGTCAATCACACATGCTCTAAGCATGTCCTCCAAAATCTAAACTATCTGCTCCGACTGCCCGTCGGTCTGAGGATGGAATGTTGTGCTGAGCTCTACACTGGTCCCCAACTCACTCTGAATAGATCTCCAAAAATGGGAGGTGAACTGAGGGGCCCTATCTGATATGATGGAAATAGGCACACCGTGCAACCATACTATCTTCAAAATGTAAATCATAGCATACATCTCTGCTGTATAAATAGTCGCCACTGGAATGAAATGAGCCAACTTGGTCAACCTATCAAGAATGACCCGTATCGAATCAAACTTCCGCAAAGTCCGCGGCAACCTATGAAATCCATGGTGATGCGCTCCTACTTCCACTCTAGTATAGGCATCTGCTAAAGCAGGCCACCCGGTCTCTGGTGTTCATACTTAACTTGTTGGCAATTCAAACACCTAGCCACATAGTCCACTATGTCTTTCTTCATCCTCCGCCACCAATAATGCTGTCTCAAGTCACGATACATCTTTGTAGTACCCAGATGAATGGAATACCATGGACTGTGAGCCTCCTCTAGAATCCTCTCCCTCATACCATCAACACTAGGAACACATAGACGACTCTGGAGTCACAAAACACCATCCTCGCCAATAGAAACCTCCTTGGCACCTCCCTGAAGCACCGTCTCTCTGAGAACCGCCAAATATGGATCATCGAACTGTAGGGCCTTGATCTTCCTAAATAATGAAGACTGAGCCACCACACACGCAAAAACTCGGCTAGGCTCTGAAATGTCCAACCTCACAAGTCTTTTAGCCAATGACTGAACGTCCAAAGCTACTGGCCTCTCTGCTGCTGGAATGAATGCCAAGCAGCCCATACTCTCTACCTTTTTGCTCAAGGCATCCGCGACCACATTTGACTTGCCCGGATGATAAAGAATGGTAATATCATAATCCTTCAGTAACTCAAGCCACCTGCGTTGCCTCAAATTAAGATCCTTCTGCTTGAACAAATGTTGCAAGCTGCGATGATCAGTGTAAACCTCACATGACACCCCAAACAGATAATGCCTCCATATCTTAAGAGCATGAATAATCGCGGCGAATTCTAGATCGTGCACAGGATAATTCTTCTCATGAACCATCAGCTAACGCGAAGCATATGAAATAACTCATCCCTCCTGCATTAATACACATCACAAGACAACGTGTGAAGTGTCGCAATATATCGTATACATCCCTGAACCGGAAGGCAATACAAGAATCGGTGTCGTAGTCAAAGTTGTCTTGAGCTTCTGAAAGCTCTCCTCACAATAATCAGACCAATGGAAGGGAGCACCCTTCTGGGTCAACCTAGTCAAAGGTGACGCAATAGATGAAAAGCCCTGCACAAATCGTCTATAGTAACCTGCCAACCACAGGAAACTCCTAATCTCGTTCACTGAGGTAGGGCGTGGCCAACTCTGAACTTTCTCAATCTTCTTGGGATCTACCTTAATACCCTCTCTTGACATAACATGCTCCAAGAATGCCACTGACTCTAGCCAAAACTCACACTTGGAGAGCTTAGCATATAGCTTCTGCTCTCGCAAGGTCTGAAGCAATACTCTCAAATGCTGCTCGTGCTCCCCCAGGCTACGCGAATATATCAAGATGTCATCAATGAAGACGATCATAAATGAATCAATATAAGGACTGAATACTCGGTTCATCAAGTCCATAAAGGCTGCTGGGGCATTCATCAAGCCAAAGGACATCACAAAAACTCATAATGGTGATATCTAGTCCAGAATGCAGTCTTCGGAACATCTGAGTCCCGAATCTTCAGCTGATAATACCCTGACCTCAGGTCTATCTTAGAGAACACCCTAGCACCCTGCAACTGGTCGAATAAATCATCGATACGAGGTAACAAATACTTCTTCTTGATGGTTACTTTGTTCAACTGGCGGTAATCAATGCACATCCGCATAGTCCCATCCATTTTCTTCACAAATAACACTGGTGCACCCCAAGGTGATACACTGGGCCTAAAAAACCCCTTCGCCAACAACTCCTCAAGCTACTTCTTTAACTCTTTCAGCTCCTTAGGAGCCATACGGTATGGTGAAATAAAGATAGGCTGGGTGGCTGGATCCAAATCAATACAGAAATCAATATCACGGTCCAGTGGCATGCCAGGAAGATCATAAGGAAACACATCGACGAACTCTCGAACTACTGGAACTGAATCAATCGTCGGAGACTCTGCGGTGGTTTCCCGAACATAAGCTAGATAAGCCAAACACCCCTTCTCGACCATATGCCGATCCTTCAGAAAAGAAATAACCCGACTAGGTGTATCAACTGTGGAACCCTTCCACTCCAATCTCGGTAACCCTGGCATCACTAGTGTAATAGTCTTGGAATGGTAGTCTAGGATGGTCTGATCTGGAGATAACCACTCCATGCCCAGGATGACCTCAAAATCAATCATATCAAGCTATACGAGATCTGCTGTAGTCTCAAAACCATAGAGTGTGACCATACAGAACAGTTAGATCTGATCTATGACCACAAAATCACCCACAGAAGTAGAAGGCTCAGGAGAAATAACCAGGAAATGAGCAAACAGGGATGATACATATGAATAAGTATACCCTGGATCAAATAATACCGAAGGATCTCTACCACCGACGGAAATAATACATGTGATAACGGCATCTGAGGCCAATGCATCTAGCCTGGCCGGAAGGGCATAGAATCTAGCTGGAGCTCCGGTTGGCTGGCCTCCACCTGACTAAGAAATAGCTGGATAACCTCTCCCTACCTGCCTCCACCTCTAGGATGACCCCCTACCAGTCTTCCCTCTACCTCTAGGTGGCTTGTCAGCCAGTGGTGAAGTCATAGGCTACTAACCCTGCTACACTGACTTGCCCCGAAGTTTGGGATAGGTCCTCTTCATGTGACCCGGATCTCTCTACACTCGTAGCATACTCTCGGTACCACAGCCTGCTGCCCTGAAGTCTGAGCCTGCTGACCCGAATACCCACTGGAAGAGCTCTGGATGGCTGGTGGGCGATATAAACTCTCTATCATGGCACTGGAGTGAGCACTGGAAGAATCCTGATGACTAGAATACCCGCCGAAGGAACCCTAAATAGCTAGCAGGCCGTAAGAACTCTCCGACATCACACTGAAATAAGGCCTTACTGGAGCACCACAAGGAGGGGGTGGTGGTGAAGAATATGGAGGTCTGCTGGGCTGGCCCCTCCCGAAGTGACTTCTACCCCTAGCTGTGGCACCTCTGAACTCTCCTGAAAATTGGGCCCTCTTGTCCTACTGAATCTGCTCTCTATCCCTCAAGCGATACCCCTCAATCCTACGAGCAATCTCTACCACTAGCTGATACTCAGTACCCATCTCCACCTCTTGGGCCATGCTAGCTCGAATACTGGGGTGCAATCCTGCAACAAATCTCTGCACTCTCTCTGCATAAGTGGGGAGTATCATGAGTGCATGGCAAGACAACTCAGGGAACATCGCCCCATAATAGGTCACAGACATCTGACCCTGTTCAAGATGCTCAAACTGGTACAGTAACTCTTCCCTCTCATAAGGTGGAATATACATATCCAAGAATAACTGGGTGAACTGACCCCAGGTGAGGGGAGGAGAACCTGCTGGCCTACCAAGAACATAGGACTGCCACCACCTATGGACCCTGCCCTCCAACTAAAAAGTAGTGAAGTCAACTATATGTGACTCCAATATCCTCATGTTGTGTAGTATGTCCATGCACCTGTCGATGAAGTCCTAGGCATCCTCATGTAGCTCACCCCCAAATATAGAAGGGTGAAGCCTAGTCCATCTATCTAATAACTTCTGCAGGTCACCGTCCGTAGCTGGTCTAAACTAGGGCACCACTGCAGCAATTGGCTAGGCCCCATCTGCGGGAAGTGCACTCGGAGTCTGGTACACTGCAATTGCATGTGCATGAGCCTGAGCAGTAGGGGTATGTGCTCTCCCTCCTTCCTGTGAGGTAGCTGGATCTGCTGGAAATAAACTAGCATGAGTCATAGAATCCATGAAATGTAGCATACGGCCAATGACCTCCTGAAATCCCGGTGTTGTCATAAAGTCTGTCGAGGTAGGCTCTACTTTAGGCACCTCGCCCTACTCCTTGATAATAGGATCTCCCGCAGGATCTTCTGGTGGTACAACTAGAATAACTCTAGGATGCCCTCATCCCCTGCCACGGGCTGGTGCCCTCCCCGGCCTCTACCTCGGCCTCTAGCAATGGGGGGAAGCAGCTCCGCCCGGCTTTGGAGTATCAGCCGTGTGTGTCCTCACCATCGGTGAGAGAATAGAAGAGGGAAATTTAGTATACCAACCACTCCACGATCAGAAATGAATAAAGAGTAGTTTTTCCTAATACCCTATAGCCTCTCGAAGATAAATACAGACGTCTTTGTACCAATCTACAAGACTTTATTAGGCTTGCCCATGACTCGTGAGACCTACGTGAACCTAGTGCTCTAATACCATGTTGTCACGACCCATTTCCATAATAGGTCATGATGGCGCCCAACACCATTACCGGGCAAGCCAATGCGGAAAATACTAAGTAAACTTTCATTTACCTTTACCCCAAAATAGTTGAAATAATCTTTAAGTTGAAATAAAAACAGAAATAATTAATAAAGTCATAATAATTATACAACCCCAAAATAATACAGTCTACTAATGTGTGTGCCAAGACTTGGTGTCACAAGCTGTGGGCAACTAGTAGAATATACAAAATAATCACACTATCCTACTGTCTGAAATAGAATAGACAGCAAAAATACACAAAAAAGACTTCTCCAGGCTGCTGAACAGCATGGAAGGGAAGCAGGTCACCGTAGAAGTCTCGAGTCCGCTCAGGGATGCGCACCAGATTGATATCCCGATACACCTACCTTAGATCCTGTACAATTAAGTACAGAAATGTAGTATGAGTACTTAAACAATATGTGCCCAGTAAGTATCCTGTCTAATCTCGAAGAAGTAGAGACGAGAGATCGACTTGATACTCACTAGGGTCAAATAATGTGAGAAGAATATATAATAAGCAGGGATAACACAAGTTATTAGCATTTAATAAGCATGGAATAATAGTTCTTTTCCAAATATTAGCATGGGTATCCATCTATATTTCATGAAGATATGAAGTTCATTCCACAGAGAAAGGCTAAGCAAAACATACGCAAGTAACACCAAGGGATGTACGGCCTGATCCAACATAAAAGTTAATTGTGCACTACCGAGGGTCGAACGCCTCGAACCATAGATGTATCTACTACCCCGCTCGCGAATCACACTTGCGACGCGGTCAAATATAAATAAGCTCATCAATAAGCAGACTATGATATATATCTGAGGAGTAGTTATTCATAGGAATGTCCAAATTCTCTTTTAAAAAAAAATATAAGGTTCCTCCACTAGTCTCATTTACTTTATTCAAAATAATTTATACGAAATTTGAATTAATCATCAAGTTACAAGAATATCATGTAGAGCATGCTTTTGGGTCCTAGACTACCCAGACTTAACATAATAGCCGCTACGCATGGACTCTCGTCACCTAGTGCATACGTAGGCCTCGTATATAATAGCAATTAATTCAATTATTACACCTATGGGGACAATTCCCTCTTACAAGGCTAGAAAGGAGACTCACCTAGCTCCAAAGTGCACTTCAAATACCAAGAACGAGTCCAAGCCCTCAATTCAGAGCCAAACGATCCCCAACTAGTTAAATGAAGTAGGAAATAGTCAATATAGACTCACAAGATCAAATTCTAGCTATTTAAGCAATTTTCCAACCCTTAACACAAGTTTCCAAAAATTTTGACCCCGAGCCCATGTGCCTGGATTCCGAAATTTTTTGAAGGAAGTTGTTCTCTACAACCTAAAGATAGATAATATATGATTTCTAATTTATTCCATATCAAATTTTGTGGTTAAATCTAACTTTTATTAAAACCCTAGGTTTTTGCTCTAACTCCATGATTTCACTTTAATACAAGTGTTTAATCTACCTAAGACATAATTATTAAACTAGAAATAGGTAGAACACACTTACCTCAAGATGCTAGGTGAAGTTCTTCTCTCAAAAGCTCTAAAATCATCGAATGGAGGAGTGAAAAAGTGATAAAAATGACTTAGAACCCGTATTAAATGAATACAACTTTTATGTTTTGATAATTTTCAGATTCCTTACAGATTACGAAATATAAGCTTCCAAAGTTGGCTCCATGCACCAGAAATTTCTGGCGAACAGCTATGATACCAACTGCCACCTTGCCGATAAGTTGTACACATGTAATTCACAGAACAAATAATTGAAGGGCTCTATTCTCTTAAGTCAAAGTTAATCACGTCAATTATCTCGCTTCGCAACCAAATTCAAGATTCCAATAAAAATTTATTTCGCGAATCTGTGTCCGAAAGAATCAAATCTAGTCATAATTAATTTAATATACTCAATACAAATTATGGGATTTACTTCCATATAAATTTACTAACTTTTCGGCATAAAATTCAAAATTTATTAAAATAAAAATGACAATGGGACCTACATCTCGAAACCCGAAAGAACTCATGAAATCTGAACACTCGTTTCGATACGAGTTCAACCATATAAAAATTATCGAATTCCGACATCGGATTGACTTTCAAATCTTAGATTTTTATTTTTGGATGGTTTTATAAAAATCTGATTGTTCTTCCATAAATTCACGGGTTCATGATGTAAATGAGTATGGAATAATGAAATTAATCAATATAGGAAAAGTAACACTTACCCCAATGTTTTCTCGTGAAAATCGCCCAAAAAGAGTCCATAACCGTGCTCCAATAATCTAAAATGAAATGAAGGAAATGACCATTTTTGGTCCTTAAGTTTCTGCCTATCCGACACTAAAAGTCCATTTTCCGTCACTAAAAGACCACACAAGAACTTGCTTGCAACAACCTTTATTCAATCGATCATAACTTTATGTACAAATTTCTAAATGATGAATGGTTTAACTTTCTGTAACTAGAATCAAGCGACTACAACTTTCATGTTTTGATATTTTTTCGATTCCTTATATATTACGAGATATAAATTTCCAAATTCTGCTCCACACATCAAAAATATCTAGGAAAATTGTTTTACTAGACTTCATTCAATCCATCATAACTTTCTGTACAAAAGTCCAAATGATGAATAATTTAACTTTCTAGAAATTAAAATCAAAGGGCTAAAACTTTCATGTTTTGAAAATTTTAAGATTCCTTACAGATTGCGAAATATAAGCTTCCAAAGTTGGCTCCATGCACCAGAAATTTTTTGCGAAAACAGCTCTGATACCAATTGTCTCCTTGCCAATACGTTGTACACATGAAATTCACAGAACATATAATTCAACGGTTCTATTCCCTCAAGTCAAGATTGACCACGACACTTACGTCGCTTCGAAACCAAATTAAACATTCCAATAAATTTTTTCTTTGCGAATCCGTGTCCGAAAACCTAAGATCTAGTCATAAACAATTCGATATACTCAATACAAATCGTGGGATTTAATTTCATATGAATTTACCAATTTTTCGGATTAAAAATCAAAATTCATTAAAAAAATTAACATCGGGATCCATGTCTCGAATCCTAGAAAAACTCACGAAATCCGAACACCCGTTCCATACGAGTTCTACCATAAAAAATTATCAAATTCTGATATCGAATTGACTTTCAAATCTTAGATTTTCATTTTTGGATGATTTTATAAAAATATTATTTTTCTTGCACAAATTCACAGATTCATGATGTAAATGAGTATGGAATCATGAAATATTATCAATATAGGATAAGGAACACTTACCTCAATATTTTCTCGTGAATATCGCCCAAAAACCGTACAAGAACCGTGCTCCAAAAATCCAAAACAAAATGAAGGAAATTACTTTTTTTGTCGCTAAGTTTCTGCACATCTATCACTAAAAGTTTATTTTTCGTCAGTATTAGTCGACACTAGAACTTCCTTGCACTAGCCTTTATTCAATCAATCGTAACTTTAGGTACAAATGTCCAAATGATAAATGGTTTAATTTCTGGTAACTAGAATCGAAAGGATACAACTTTCAAGTTTTGATACTTTTTTTGTTTGTATAGATTACGAGATATAATCTTCCAAAGTCAGCTCCACGCATCAGAAACTTCTAGCGAAACTGATTTACCAACCTTCATTCAATTCATCATAACTTTTTGTACAAATGTTCAAAAGATAAATAGTTTAACTTTCTAGAAATTAGAATCAAAGCTCTACAACTTTCATATTTTTATAATTTTTAGATTCCTTAGAGATTGGGAAATATAAGCTTCCAAAGTTGGCTCCATGCACCAGAAATTTCTGGCGAACTGCTCTAATACCAACTGTCACCTTGCCGATATGTTGTACACATGAAATTCACAGGACATATAATTCAAGGGTTCTATTCCCTCAAGTCAAGATTGACCACGACACTTACCTTGCTTCGAAAGCAAATTCAAAATTTTAAGCAAATAGGCAATTAAGTCAACTAAGCAGCTTTTCTAACTAGCAACAGACTAAGTTTGCAAATGGAATAAAACAGGAGAGAAAGGAACTCAGTTTAGATACTTAAAGTAAAACCGAATTTTCAACAATTAGCTCAAATACGCATTTGTCACCTCATGTACAAGGCGTTTCAGTTATCAAATATCATATCCTAAGGGGAAGGTCCCCCACACAAGGTTAGACAAGTCACTTACCTCGAACAAGTGCAAGTCAACCCGAAACCACGCCTTTGCCACGAGTATCTGACTCCAAATGGCCAAATCTATTCAATTCAATTGTATATTGTAAATAACACCTCATGTAACTGGTTCTATAATTAAATTCTAAGCTAATATGCGAAATTAGGTAAGATGACCAAAATGCCCCTCAGGCCCACATCTCAGAATCGTGTAAAATTTATATTTTCAGAAACCTCGTACTCTCACGAGTCTATACATAACAAGAACACTAAAATCGATGCCCAAATTACCCCTCAAAACCTCATTTAAAGGCCTCTTAAACTCAAGCCCTAATTACCCATTTTTTCCAAACTTCTCATCACTAATTAGGTCTTTAATCACATAAAAATGAGTTATGAAGTCGAGGACATTACCTCCAAGTGATTCCCCTTTGTTTTCCTCAAAAATCTCTCTCAAAAGCTTCAAACCCGGATGAAAATGGTGAAAGAATGGCTCAATTTCGCGAAAGCAACTATTTATATGTTCTGCCCATCTAGTTCCGCTTATGCGGCCCTGGGACCGCATCTACGGTCCTGCTTGTGTGGAAACCAAGTCGCATCTGCGACTTTCCTTTAGATGACCAGAAACTGCATCTGTGGTTGCCCTTTCCCAGATGCGCCACCGCTTCTGCGGTGTTATTTCCGTATCTGCGAAACCTGAAGGAAAAGCCAAAAATTTTCTTATGCGACTCTCTAGCCGCTTCTGCGGCGCCGCTTCTAGGGTTCCCAAACCGCAGATGCGAAAATACTAGAAGTAGCAAAAAAATACAGCAGCTGCAACACTTCCTCAACTCCCTATTAACCATCTATAATCACCCCCGAGGCCCCCGGGACCTCGACCAAAAGCACAAACATCACCTAATACCTTATTCAAACTTGTACCAATCTTCGAAACACTCCAACAACATCAAAATAACCAAACCACATCGGATTAAAGCTAGTGTTTCTAAACATCCTCTGAATTCCGCTTTTGATCAAAAACCCAACCAAACCACATCTAAATGACCTGAAATTTGGCACACACATCCCAAATGACATGAGGGAACTATTGCAACTCGCGAAATTCCATTCCGACCCTCGAATAAAAATCTCATTATCGAACCGGAAACTTTAAAAATTCAACTTTCGGCATTTCAAGCCTAAGTTAGCTACGTGCCTCTAAAACACAATCCAAACACGCTCCTAACCCCGAAATCATCAAACGAAGCTAACAGAACCATTGGATTTCCAATCCGAGGTCATCTTCACACTGTTCCGACTACAGTCAACTTTCCCACAATTAAGCTCTCATTTAGGGGCTAAGTCTCCCAAAACTCTTCGAAACTTAAAACCGAACATCTCGGCAAATCAAAATAGCAGAAATAAACTTGGGGAAAGCAGTTAATAGGGATTCGGGGCGTTACTTCTTAAGACGACTGATCGCATCGTCACATCCTCCTAACTTAACATTCGTTCATCCTCGAACGAGCATAGAGACATACCTGAAGTAGTGAAAAGATTAGGGTAACGACTGCGCATATCCTGCTCGGTCTCCCAAGTCGCCTCCTCGACCGGCTGACCCCGCCACTGATCCTTCACTGATGCAATGTTCTTTGACCTCAGCTTTCTAACCTGCCTGTCCAATATTTCCACTGGCTCCTCAACATAAGATAGATCCTTTTCCAGCTGGACCGAACTGAAATCCAACACGTGCGATGGATCACCGTGATACCTCCGAAGCATCAAAATATGGAATACCGGATGAACTCATTCCAAGCTAGGAGGTAAGACAAGCTCATAAGCAACCTCCCCGACACGCCTCAATATCTCAAAAGGGCCAATAAACCTCAGACTCATCTTCCCTTTCTTCCCAAATCTCATGACGCCCTTCATAAGCAAAACCCAAAGCAGAACCCGCTCTCCAACCATATAGGATACATCACCAACGTTCCAGTCTGCATTGCTCTTCTGTTTGGACTGGGCTGTATAGAGTCTATCCTGAATCACCTTGACTCTCTCCAAAGCATCCTAAACTAAGTCTGTGCCTAATAATCTAGCCTCACCCGGCCCGAACCAACCCACCAGAGATCTACACCGCCTACCATATAAAGCCTCATACGGTGCTATCTGAATGCTGGACTGATAAATGTTGTTGTAAGCGAACTCCTCCAATGGCAAGAACTGATCCCAAGATCCTCCAAACTCGATCACACACGAATGAAGCATATACTCAAGTATCTTAATAGTACGTTCGAACTTCCTGTCCGTCTGAGGGTGAAATGTCGTACTCAACTCTACTCGAGTACCCAACTCATGCTGAACGGCCCTCTAGAACCGTGATGTGAACTGAGAGCCTCTATCCGAAATGATGGAAACTAGAATACCATGCAGATGAACAATCTCCCGGATATAAATCTCCGCCAGCCGCTCCGAAGAATAAGTAGTACACACAGGAATAAAATGAGCGAACTTGGTCAGCTGATCCATAATAACTCAAATGGCATCGAACTTCTTCAAAGTCTATGGGAGCCCAGATACTAAGTCCATGTTAATCAGCTCCCACTTCCACTACGAAATATCTATTTTTTGAAGCAATCCATCCGGTCTCTGGTGCTCATACTTCACCTGCTGACAGTTGAGGCACCTAGCTACAAACCCAACTATATCTTTCTTCGTCCGCCTCCACCAATAGTGTTGTCCCAAATCCTGGTACATCTTTGCGGCACCTGGATGGACGGAATACAGCAAACTGTAGGCCTCCTCTAGAATTAGCTCCCAAAGCCCATCAACATTGGGTACACAAATCCGACCCTGCATCCTCAATACTCCATCCTCGCTAATGGTCACATCTCTAGCATCACCATGTTGAACCTTGTCCTTAAGGACAATCAAATAAGGGTCATCACACTGCCGCTCCCTGATACGATAAAATAAAGAAGAACGCAAAATCACGCAAGCTAGAACCCGACTAGGCTCCGAAAGATCCAACCTCACAAACTGGCTGACTAAGGCCTGAACATCCATCGCCATAGGCCTCTCTAATGCTGTTAAATATGCCAAACTCTCCACCCGGCGACTCAAGGCATCGGCCACTACATTGGCCTTGCCCAAGTGATATAAAATAGTGATGTCATAATCTTTTATCAACTCTAACCACCTCCTCTGGCGCAAATTTAGATCCTTTTGCTTGAACAGGTGCTGCAAGCTCCAATGATCAGTATAAATCTCACAAGGTACACCTTGTAGATAATGGCGCCAAATCTGCAGGGCGTGAAAAATGTCAGCTAACTCAAGATCATGGACAGGATAATTTTTTCTCATGTATCTTCAACTGTCGGGATGTGTAGGCAATCACCCTACCGTCCTGCATCAACACCGCTCCAAGGCCAACTCTCGAGGCATTATAATAGACAGTATAAGACCCTGAACCTGTAGGCAATATCCAAACTGGGGCCATGGTCAAAGCTATCTCGAGCTTCTAAAAGCTCGCCTCACACTATTTCGTCCACTAGAAAGGGGCACCCTTCTGGGTCAGTCTAGTTATAAGAACTACAATCGATGAAAACCCCTCCACAAAACGACAGTAGTAACCTACCAAACCAAGGAAATTACGGATCCTTGTAGCTGAGGATGGTCTGGGCCAACTCTGCACTGCCTCTACCTTCTTCGAATCCACCTGAATACCCTCACTCGATACCACGTGGCCTATAAATGCCACGAAATCCAAACAAAACTCACATTTTGAATACTTTGCATATAACTTCTTTTCTCTCAAAGTCTGATGCACTGTCCTCAGGTGCTGCTCATGATCCTCCCGACTCCCGGAATACAGCAGGATGTCATCAATAAAAACAATGACAAAAGAGTCAAGATATAGCCGGAATACACTGTACATCAAATGCATAAAGGCTACTAGGGCATTGGTGAGCCCAAATGACATAACAAGAAACTTGTAATAACCATATCGAGTCCTGAATGTAGTCTTCAGGATATCTGGCTTTCGAATCTTCAATTGATGGTAACCTGAGCACAAATCAATCTTAGATAACACCCGGGCACCCTGAAGCTGGTCAAATAGATCATAAATACGAGGCAAAGGATAACGGTTCTACACTGTAGCCTTCTTCAACTTGCGATAATCAATACAGATGCGTATTGAACCATCCTTTTTCTTGACAAACAAGACAGGAGCACCCCAAGGTGATACATTGGGTCGAATAAAGCCCTTATCAAGCAATTCCTGCAACTGATCCTTTAACTCCTTCAACTCAGGAGGAGCCATACGATATGGACGAATGGAAATGGGCTGAGTGCCCGACAACAAATCAATGCCAAAATTAATGTCTCTATCAGGCGACATGCCTGGAAGATCAACTAGAAACACATCAAAAAAATTTCGTACTACTGGACTAAATCAAATGAAGGGGTATCAATACTGACATCTCTCACATAAGCTAAATACGCATCACACCTCTTCTCAACCATACGTTGAGCCTTGAGAAAAGAAAGAACTCTACTAGGAGTGTGATCTAAGGTACCCCTCCACTCAACACGCGGTACACCTGGCATAGCCAGCATCATGGTTTTGGCATGAAAATCAAGAATAGTATAATGGGCAAGATAATATTGAAATCAACCATGCTGAGTTACAACAAATTGTCTCTGGTCTCAAAACCATAGAGAGTAACCAAACACGACCGATAAACACAGTCCACAACAAGTAAATCTCCCACAGGAGTAGAAATATAAATAGGGGAACTCAAATAATCCTGAGATACACCCAAATGCGGAGCAAATTAAGAAGACACATAAGAGTAAGTAGAGCCTGGATCGAATAGAACCGATGCATCTCTATGGCAGACCAATATAATAACTGTCACACCTCCTTTTGGCGCTACCGCATCCCGCGAAGGGCGTGGTAAAGGGAGTTTTTCCAATTAAAGGACA
>MDKF011022419.1:0-10364 GCA_026770625.1 Nicotiana glauca
CGGAGTATTGGAGGTTTTTTCTCCTATTATAATATCTCTCGATCCTTTGTTTTTGGATGGCCATTCGGACTAGTGCAGCCTTTCGCTTTTCATCTAGTAGCTCGAGGGTTGTAGTCATGTCTTCGTTGTTCGAGTCCCCGGTGGTATGTTGAAATCTGGCGCTTGGCTCTCCTACCTTGACCGGTATCAAAGCCTCGGACCCGTATACCAAAGAGAACGGTGTCTCTCCTATGCTCGGCTTCAAAGTTGTTCGGTATGCCCATAGTACTTCGGGCAATACCTCTCTCCATTTTCCCTTCTCATTTTCTAACCTTTTTTTCAAGTTTGGGATGATGGTCTTGTTTGTGGACTCGGCATGTCCATTTGCACATGGGTGATAGGGCATTTATAGGATCCTCTTGATTTTATGATCTTCGAGGAATTTTGTCACCTTGCTGCCTATGAATTGCTTCCCATTATCACATATAATCTCGGAGGGGATCGCGAATCGACATATGATATGGTCCCAGATGAAGTCAATGACTTTTTTTCTCTTATCTTCTCGAAGGCCTGTGCTTCCACCCATTTCAAGAAATAGTCAGTCATAAATAGAATAAATCTAGCTTTACCTGGCTCCGTTGGTATGGGGTCGACGATGTCCATTCCCCATTTCATGAACGGCCATGGTGATAAGACTAAATGTAGCAGTTCACTGGGTTGGTGAATCATTGGTGCAAAACTTTGGCATTTGTCACACCTTCGAATGAATTCCTTGGTGTCCTTCTCCATGTTGTCCCAATAGTAGCTTGCTCTGATCACCTTTCGAACCAAAGAATCGGCACCGGAATGATTTCCACAAGTACCCTCGTGTATTTCTCAAAGTACATAATCGGTGTCCCCCGGTCCCAAGCATACTGCTAGAGGTCCGTCGAAGGTCCTTCTATATAGTGTTCCATTCTCGTTGAGTGAAAATTGTGATGTTTTGGCTCGAAGGGCCCTCGATTCTTTTGGGTCTATGGACAGCTTCCCATTTCTCAAATAGTCGATGTATTTTTTCCTCCAATCCCATGTTAGACTTGTTGAGTTGATCTCGATGTGGCCTTCTTCAATCACCGACTTGGATAGATGTACAACAGCCCCCGGGAGTATGTCATCTTCTTTGATGGACGACCCCAGGTTTGCATGTGCATCGGCCTCATTGTTCTGATCTCGAGGAATATGGACCATAGTCCATTCTTTGAAGCTATGCAATGTGACTTGAAGTTTGTCTAAGTATCTTTTCATCCTATCTTCTCGAACCTCGAAGCTCCCATTTACTTGGTTGGCTACCATAAGGGAGTCGCATTTTGCTTCGACGACTTCTGCTCCTAGGCTCTTGGCCAGCTCGATACCTGCAATCATAGCCTCACACTTGGCCTCACTTTTAGTAAATTTTGAAGGTTTTATAAATTGATTAATCATGCCGCCCGTAGGCGATTTCAGAATGGTGCCTAGCTCGGACCCTTTCACGTTCGAGGCACTGTCAGTGAATAAGGTCCATACCCCCGATGATGTGCCTGTTTTTTAGCAAGAGTTCTTTCTCTACCTTGGGCACGAGGGTAGTCGTAAAGTCGGCCACGATGTCCGCCAAAATTTGGGACTTGATAGCCATCTGGGGTTGGCACTCGATATCATACCCTCTAAGCTCGATGGCACATTTGGCCAATCTGCCCGATAATTTAGGTTTGTGGAAGATGTTTCGAAGAGGTTATGTTGTTAAAAAACATATACAATGGAATTTAAAATAAGGTTTTAAATTCCTAGATGCACTTATTAATGGAAGAGTTAATTTTTCTAAGTGCGGATACCTGGTTTCAGCATCTCCTAGAGTCCTACTTACGTAATAAATAGGGAATTGCGTACCTTGTTCTTCCCGAACCAACACACCATTTACCGCTACTTCGGATATAGCCAGATACAAGTACAACTTTTCAATTTCCTTCAGGGTGTGGAGCAAAGGCGGGCTCGAGAGATACCGCTTTAATTCCTCTAAAGCATGTTCGCATTTAGAGTCCACTCAAAGCTGTTTTTCTTCTTGAGCAAGGAGAAGAAATGATGACTCCGATCTGATGATCTCGAGATGAATCGGCCTAAGGCCGCTATCCGCCCGTTCAGCCATTGTACGACCTTCACATTGTTCACCACTGTGATTTATTCAATGGCCTGATTTTGTCGGGGTTGATCTTGATCCCCCTATTCGATACCATGAAGCCTAAAAATTTGTCTGATCCTACTCCGAAGGCACATTTCTCGGGGTTAAGCTTCATGTTGTAGATTCTAAGGATATCGAAAGTTTCCTGCAAATGAGTCAAATGGTCCTCTGCGCGCAGGGACTTAACTAACATTTCATCAATGTAAACTTCCATAGATTGGCCTATTTGATGTTCGGACATCTTATTAACTAGGCATTGGTACGTAGCTCCTGTATTTTTTAGCCCGAAGGGCATTACATTATAACAATATGTAACATATTTCGTGATGAACGAAGTCTTTTCCCTGTCCTCTAGGTTTATTTGAATTTGATTATACCCGGAGTAGGCATCGAGAAAAGTGAGGATCTCGTGACCAACTGTGGCATCGATCAAGCGATCGATATTGGGAAATGATAATGAGTCTTTGGGGCATGCTTTATTCAAGTCTTTATAATCTACGCACATTCTTAATTTATGTCCTTTTTTGCGAAACACTACTACATTAGCCAACCATTCGGGATATTTTACCTCCCTAATTGATCCTATTTTGAGGAGTTTTGTTACATCGTCTTTGATGAATGCATGTTTTACCTCGGATGGAGGCCTCTTTTTTTCTTCACTAGTTTGAACCTGGGATCGACACTCAGTCAGTGGGTGGTTTTTTCGGCGGGATCCCTTTTATGTCCAACTAGGACCAAGCAAAGCAATCAATGTTGTTAATAAGAAATTGGATGAGTTTTTTCCTGATTTCGTGGGTTAATCTCGTTCCCAGGTATACCTTTCAATCTGTAAGATGCTCGATCAAGACGCCTGTTCGAGTTCTTCGACCATTGATTTTGTTGCATCCAACTCCTCGGGGGCAATGAAGGTTCGAGGAGCGAGGAAGTCTTCTTCGTCTTCTTCGTTCGAATGCTCACAGACCACCCTTTCCTCAGGGGTCAGCCTATTTTCTAACTCATCCTGGATGGGGGGTGTCGATATTGGTGCCATGTCGTTTACCGCAAACATCTCTTTTACTGCATGTTGTTCTCCGTACACCATTTTTATACCATCCTTTGTTGGGAACTTCATCATCTGATGAAGAGTTGATGGTATCGCCCTCATGTTGTGTATCCACGGCCTTCCAAGTAAGGCATTGTTACCTCTTGTCACATTCGACGACATGAAATTTGGTGTCTTGAACTATACCGGACACATCTATTGGGAGTATGATTTGTCCCTTCGTTGTCTCGCTTGCTATGTTGAATCCATTGAGGACTCGAGAGGTGGGTATGATCGGATCGAGCAGTCCGAGCTGCTTTACTACCTTCGACCTGATTATGTTGGCCGAGCTATCTGGATCCACGAGCACACATTTAATTTGAATGTTATTCAAAAGAAAAGAAATAACCAGTGCATCATTATATGGTTGGGACAAGGACTCGATGTCTTCTTCTCTAAATGTAAGGGTGTTCTCGTGTATATAGCTCCGAGATTGCCTTTCCATTACGATGGACACTTTGGCCTATTTGAACATGGGTCCCTGTGGGACGTCTGCTCCTCCAAGAATCATGTGAATGATGTGCTGAGGTTCTTCTTGTCCATTCTTTCCATTCGCCTCTCTTTCTCAAAATTGGTTTTTGGCTCGATTGTTGAGTAATTCTAGAAGGTGTCGTTCGTTGATCAGCCGGTCCACCTCCCCTCGAAGCTGTCTACAATCCTTGGTCCTATGACCGTGAATGCCATGGTATTCGCACATCAAGTTGGGGTTCCCTCGGGAAGGATTTGACTGTGTGGGCTTTGGCCATCTGGTATTCCTGATTTTACCCATGGCCGACACGATGTCTGAGACATCGATGTTGAAGTTGTATTCCGATAATCGAGGCACCTCCATTGGCCTTGGCTACCTATCAGACCTGGTCTTACTCATAAGTCCTCGAGAATTTTAGCCTCGATCATTTCGAGGTATATTCCGCCTCGAAGTGTCTCTTAGATCTTTGAAGTATGGATGATACCTTTCTTTGCCTGATTTCGACTCCCTTTCTGTAGACTTTGGTTCCTTTTCTTGGAGCCTTCTTGGATATACTGATTCAGAGGGGGCTCCCAATTGGTCGTCCTAGACATGATCTTCGATTGATACCTGTTGCGCACACTCGCCTAAGTCACGGCCGGATATTCAATCAAAATTTTCTTTAGCTACTTCGAAGCTATCGAGCTTCATTCGTTCAAGCCCTGAGTGAAGGACTGCACTGCCCAATCATCAGAGATCAGTGGTAATTCCATTTTCTCAATCTGGAAGCGCAAATTCCCTCAGCATCTCGTTCTCCCTTTGTTTGATCTTGAAGACATCGGACTTCCTTGTAGCAACCTTGATGGCACCGGCATGTGCCTTCATAAAAGAATCTGCCAACATGGCAAACGAATCTATCGAGTTCGGGGGTAGGTTGTGATACCACATCATGGCCCCCTTCGACAGTGTTTCTCCAAATTTCTTCAGCAAGACAGATTCAATCTCGTCATCCTTTAAGTCATTCTCTTTTACAACACAAGTATAAGCGGTAATGTGCTCATTGGGGTCCGTGGTCCCGTTATACTTCGGGACATCGGGCATTCTGAATTTCTTCGGGATGGGCTTTGGAGCCGCACTTGATGGGAATGGCTTCTGTAAGAACTTCTTTGAATCTACACCCTTCTGAATCGGGGGTGTGCCCGGGATCTAATCGACCCTCGAGTTACAAGTCTCTACCTTTTTATCGTTAGCCTCTATCTTCTTTTCTCCAGATTCAATCCTTTTGATGAGGTCCTCGAGCATCTTCATAATAGCGGGGTCTACTGCTGACCCGTTGTTACTCGATCTCTCTAGTGCCTGCTCGACTCGAGGAGCCGTTTCCGGTGCTGTTGTGCTTGGAGTTTTTTGGTGACTTTGTACCTGAGCAATTGCCACTTGTTGTGCTTGTAACATCTCAAAAATCACTTGAAGGCTAATTTCTCTTTCCTCCCAAGCTGGAGTCCCATGTGCTTCATGTTGGTTTTCCTCGCGCACACTTTCGTGGGTATGAGAGCTCAATCGACATGCACAGTGTTGCGTGCTCCCACGTTGATGGGGATTTGTGTTGGTGCCACCCCAGGGTTTTGCGGTGGTATACCAGCACCTGCACCATTCTGTCTATGAAGCCCAAGACTGTTGTTTTCGTGTGCATTTGCTGAGTTAGATATTTTTGACCTGAAATCAAAGATTCTTGGACAAGAAAAAGTGTGAAAAATAATTTGTGTTTTCAGAAAACTAGCACCAAAACAATCACTATTATTTTTAGTCACACGCTGGGTGCCAACCTGCTTACCTTGAAAATGGTATCAACAATTATATTTGATCTAAAAATATGTGATTTATTTTAATACTATTTATTAGGTAATAGATGCTAAGTGTGAGTAAAGAGAATAAGATATGCAAACCAATGTTGTCGCAAGACTGGGCCTCGAGCTGGCTGGAACAGAGGGCTTCAAGGTCTAGTTAGGGCAGTTAGCAATAAACAATTGATGAAGAAACAATGATATCGAAGGCCTCGAAGATAGCCTGTGCGGTTAATAATGGCCAATAAATGAAGAACAATAAATGAACAAATAATAAATTTGTAGAGTAATTGTTGACCACATTTAGGCAAGAAAAGTAGAGAATGTTCTATTGTATTGAATATTCATGTGTGTTACAAAATGACAAGGGTCTCTTTTATATGGGGGGAGGGGGAGGGAGGGGGGAATCCCAACATAGTACATGTCTAATAATGACGAGGAAATGCTATTGGTACAGCTGTATAATGGCTCAGTACGGATTTGTACTATTCTTGCCGACTTGGTCAACTCTAACCACGTATCCTTGGGAGCCTTCCCGCCTTTCCATGACGATCATCGATTTGTACTGCTTCGAGATTGATAACAGTGAACCTTCGATATGTTCCCTCGAGGACACACCTCGGGGTCACACTTCAAATTCTGCTTCGAGCTTCTCGAGGTCGGGCGTGGAGTACCACAATAACCCCAAAGTCGAACTCCCCGATTTTGGCCGTATACAACTTACAATTTATATATCTCCTACAACTCATTTATATTAGCTACTCAATTGATGGTACATATACACAGGTGCCTCGTTCAGTTCATTCAAATGAGCTTAAGCTACATTGTCCT
Source organism: Nicotiana glauca (assembly GCA_026770625.1). Lineage (NCBI taxonomy): Eukaryota > Viridiplantae > Streptophyta > Magnoliopsida > Solanales > Solanaceae > Nicotiana > Nicotiana glauca. Next base: position 6,372 of record MDKF011022419.1, read on the forward strand.
GTATATATAAACTCATTTCTACCAATGTCGTCACGAGAAGCGTCCAACAAATGCTTTTTTGACTACAAAATTTATGCATATATGAAATCATCTAAAGATAACATTGATTATAAAATCTTCTTCACTACTTTCAAGAAAAATGTGAAAATGTTACCCATTCTTTTGTTTCAAGCACGAAAAGAAAAAGAAAAAGGATGATAATTTGGTTTTGTTAGTTATTAAAATTTTGAATAAGAAGAGGAAGTCTATAAGTCGTGGCGCATTGAAATACAGCAGCTTAAAGATCGGGCAAACCGTCAATTCTTTGGTTGTAAACTTCCCCTTTTCTTTCTCCAAACATTTGTCGTCACCCAAAATATAAAAATACTAGTAAAATGATCTGCGCTTCGCACGGTTGTAAAAAAAATAATAACCTAATTTTTTCCTAATATCTGAGTATTAAAAACATTTAGTCCTTAAGAGCAAATATGGATTAGATTTCATATTTTAATCCATCTTATTACTAACACTTATTTTTACTTATTTCTTTAATTCTTTACATGAGCATATGCTTTTTCCAAATCTTCCTTTTCTTTTTCTTCTTCTGCATTGAAAGTAACTAAAGAGACCCCAAAGCATAATAACAGTATGCAAGTAAAGGGATTCAAAGCATTAATGAGCCGACATGGAAATTGGTTGATTGGCTGCATTATTCATTTTTCAATGCCAAAAAATTTGAATGAACCGCTTTGTCCTGTATGAAAAAAATTGCAGTATATATCATGAGCTAAAGAAATTTTAGATGCAAAAACTCAAGCACCTTTTCTGCCGACACCCAAATGTATATGTATTCCAGCAATCACCATAATTTGAGGGATCAATACAAGAAGAAGTTTTTGATGTCTTCCCAGTTATCAATCAACATTTAATTTATTCACAAATGTATTAACTGAAAATTAGTGAGAGTTTGAAAATAATTAATAATTATAAATAAATAAAAAAGGAGAGAAAGAGAGTTGGAGCGATCTCTTTTTGAAAAAACAATTGCCAAGTGAAGTTCATATCTGCATATATACCACTAACTTCACATTTTTTTTCTTCAACTTCTATAATTGCTTTTTATCCATTTTTCCAACAGAATGAGGCCGATAATTATCATCCTGGATAACTTTTTTAGTCCTTTAGAACATAATTTTTTTTCAAATAACACATTCAGTCAATTATATATTATAGCGTGGCAGAAATTGATAAAGATAAAGGGTTTTATTTCAAGAAATTAAAATAGGTCAGGATGGAAAAAAATGAAAAAGCTAAGAATTTAAAAAGGAAAGAGAGATATTTTTCATCATGTAGTTAGTCTGACGTGTTGATCTTATGTAAAAAAAATAGAAAATAGATTGAAGACGGAAAATTTTATTTTGAGTCTCAAACAACTGAAATTAGTTGTATGAGGCATCTTTTTTGCCTTACAGTTTTGTGAACCCAGATTTTTGTGAACCCATACCTGTCCTCACTACCACTATTCGTCAAGGCAGACCCAGGCGAAAATCTGCTCGTCTACCTAGCAGTATTAGAAGCCGTCGTCAGCGCAGTTCTGGTCCGTGAAAATAAAGGTACACAATCCCCCATTTACTATATCAGCAAGACCTTAATCGATGCCAAAACAAGGTACCGACACCTTAAAAAACTGGCTCTGGCACTAGTCGTAGCTTCACGAAAGCTTAGACCTTACTTGCAATGTCACCCCATAAAAATAATAACAACATTTCCCCTAAGGGGGTAGACTCGTTAGATGGGCCATAGAGCTTAGCGAGCACGACATCACGTATCACCCGCGAACTATCATTAAGTCGCAGGTACTCGCTTATTTCGTCGCCGATTTCAGTGCGGAAATTCTGCCGGAAGCTGAACAAGAGGCCCTTCGTGCCTCCACTCTTACCGACATTTGGACCCTCTATACTGACAGAGCCTCGATTGCCTCAGTATTGGGACTGGGACTCATCCTCGAAGTCCCTACAGGCGAAGTAATTCATCAGTCCATACGATGTCCCGAGATGACTAACAACGAGGCCGAGTACGAGGCTGTGGTTGCAGGTATGAAGTTAGCACTCAAGTACGGAGCCCGGTGACTCATCCTCCACTGTGACACTCAACTCATCATAAATCAAGTCACCGAGACTTTCCAAATTAAAGAACAAAGACTACAAAAGTATCAATCAGAGATACACAAGCTGATGCCTGAATTCGACAAATGTTGCCTCGAGCAGATACCTAGGGCCCAAAATATTGAAGCAGATGGCCTAGACAAGATACCCGCAACCACCAAGAACATTTATCGCAGCAAACTCAACCTTACATAATGGTAGGAATAGCGGGCGCTAAAACTTTTACCCGAATAGTGGTATCGGGGTCGATCGTCCACAGGGAGCTTGAAATAGAGTTGCGTATTTGTATAGACTAAGAATATGTTTGTGCTTCTAATTGCACTTCTAACATTTTTGGGTTTTCTTTTTATCAACTACTATTATCAACTAAGGGTAAGACTAAATTATGTTAAAGAAATATTTTCTAAGTTGTAATTAAGATAGAGAAAGGCACTAGGCTCATGGCATCACCTAGGTGGTTAACTAACGGGTAGAAACTACTAATAATAGATTGACATATTTGGGATCGATGTTATAACCATTGCACAATTGTACCCACTCTCACACCTCTTGGTAGAGAGAGTGATTTTGCCCAATTGACTCTCTCGAGACCAATTGGGTAGGCCAATTAGACGAGGCAACTAGGGTTCAAGTATGGTGATTACTCTCTCGAGGTTTAACCCATTAATTGGGACTACCATTTCTCATGGGTCCATCCCAATTCCTTGTTGGGTCGATTTTGGGGTCATAGACTCTCTTTCTCAAGAAGAGTCAAAACCCACTAAGCTAGAATCAATGTTAGCAACTACCAATCCTTAATTAAAGCATAAAATTAACCCAAATAACGAACTCTCGATATCAATCTATCATTAAGAAGCAACACCCATAATTACCCACACTAGGGTTGAGCCACAACCCTAGCTAATGGGATTAGCTAGACATAATTAAAGAAGAAATATAAGAAATAGAAGAAGAAACAACCATATTAATTAATTGCTAATGTAAAACTACAATAATCTATGATGAAATAAAGCTAAAATGCCCAAAATAGGCTAAAACATATGTCTCACGAGTGCAACCACTGTTCTGTATCATAAAAACTTGACCTAAAAATGGCAAATGTTCTATTTATAGTGGGCTGGAAAAACTGGACAAAAATGCCCCTGCGGGGTCAGTGCGGACCGCACAAAGTTGGCACGCAGCCGCACTGGGTTGCTTGACTTTTGAAACTTGCTCTCTGGAGATGTTGATACGGACCGCACAATGATGGAATGCGGCCTCGTGATGACTGGCGCGGACCGCATGAACTTGTAGTGCGGCCGCATGAATGACTTGTGATGATCTTTGAACTCTTGTGGTGCGGTCCGCGTGAACCGATAGTGCGGCCGCATTGATTGGGCGGGGACCGCCTGAGCTTGACCGCGGTCGCGCCGCTTGTGATTGATAAAAGGCAACTTTCTGAATCTCTTTGGTGCGACCGCATGTCATGATGGTGTGGTCCGCACCAAGTTCTGAATGTCCTTACTTTAATGTTCTTTGACACTTGAGCAGGTTTCACTCTGTTTAGAGCCGATTTTTGACATTTTTCATCTTGTCGATCAAACCTGCAATCAAGCGCAACTTGTAAGCATTCTGGATCTATTTTATGGCAATTCATACATAAAGCATAGGCAAGTATGGGCATAAAACGTGTTAAAATCACAGTTATCAACTCCCCCAAACTTAAACCTTTGCTTGTCCTCAAGCAAATAAAATAAGACCCACCGCTCAAAGGGAAACATCCAAGCGATTCCAACTTATCCTAAAGTAACCTCATCACGCATCAATTGGGACTAACAATTGCCCTCAATACGAATGCATCATTAACACA
>MU682741.1:0-22693 GCA_026770625.1 Nicotiana glauca
GTCTGCAGGTAAAGTTCCTGGAGGGCGGTTGTTCAATGCCATGGACAGCTGACCCAATTGTGTTTCAATGTTTTTTATAGCTGAATCATGGAATGCCAATTTTTCCTGCACTTTGTTGTTGGTCCCAATAAGTTGTTGGAGCATACCTGTAATTTCCACCATGTTGTTGTCCTGCTGCTGTGGGGGTGGTTGATAAACCAATTGTTGTTGATTCTGCTATGTATAACCCTGTGGTCTCTGATAAGGTACTGGCACTAATTGATTTTGAGGGTGAATACCCCCAGGCTGCTGCAAATTAGGCCTGTATAGCTGATTTTGATGCGGTCTCCACTGTTGTGCTCCTTGTCTCTGACCCCCATAATTGTTGACGTAATTCATATCTTCCCGGACCCCTTGGTTGTCACCTTCTCCACTCCATGAACAAACATATGATTGATTAGTGCAAGGGGTACACAAACCTCCATTCGTAGTATCAACAATGTGCACCTGTTTAGTACCCATATCATCAATTTTCTTTGTCAATATGCTCATCTGGGTTAAAAGTGTGGCCATGTTTTCCTCGTGTGTTTTGCTGGGATCCAATGGAACAGAATGTATAATGGGTGCCAATGTTGCACCCCTGGTCATCCACCCCGCATTTTGTGACATCTTGTCTAATAGGACCTTGCACTCTGTGAATGTTTTGCTTAGAAACACACCTCCCGCTGAAGCGTCTACATTCGCCTTCAAGTTGTCATTCAGACCCATGTAAAATCGCTGGCCAAGTATCTGATCAGGAATACCATGATGAGGGCACTTGACCAGCATCCCCTTGAATCTCTCCCAAGTTTCCTGTAATGACTCTGTGGCCTGCTGCCTGTACTGCAGTATATCATCAATTTGCTGTGCAGTCTTGTTAGGTGGGTAGAATTTGTTTAAGAACTGCTTAACTAATTCCTCCCATGTGGTGATAGAGTTGATCGGGAGGGAATTTAGCCAAGTCTGAGCTGCCCCAGTTACTGAGAATGGAAATAGCAACAGCTTGATAGCCTCGGGAGTCACATTTGGCTGCCTTTGGGTCATGCAAATAGACAGAAAATTTTTTAGATGTTGATGTGGATCCTCAATGCTTGACCCGGAAAACAATCCCTTATTCTGCAGCAGATGCAGCATGTTGTTGGTGATTTGGAATGTCTCCGCTTGAATTGCAGGCACAGCTATGGCAGTGGCCAGATTGTCAGCTGTAGGCTGTGCCCAATCATAAAGTGCATCTTCTGGCATAAGAGGTGCCACTCCTCCAACTTCCAAGTTAATTTGCTCATTCCTGTTGTTACCGTTGGCATTATTCACGTCACCCATATCTGATTCAAGTTGATTGGTTGATTGAATTAGCGAAATTCCCTTGTTGGCACGGTTCAATGCCCTGAAAATTTTCTCGGGGTCTGAAAGTCCTTCTACTAGTTCTCCAGTCCTCGAAGAATTTCTAGGCATACACCTGCTTTCCAAAAGAATTCAACCGTTAGAAATTCAATGAATATATTGGTAAAGAGAAAACCGATTACTATCGGAATCTTTATATCTCTTCAGTTGTAATTGATAACACCATTAATTCCCCGGCAACGGCGCCAAAATTTGATCACGCTCAACTGAGTCTCACAAAAGACTATGCGGGCGTTGCAAATATAATCTGAGTATTATAGCCCAGAGTCGAACCACAGAGAATTAACCCACCAATTACCACCGTCAATTTACTCAATTCCCACAACCTGTTTCCTCAAACTTTTGGTTTCACAGTGATTGATTATCTAACAACTACGACTAAAAGGAATATGGACTGAAAAATAACTATGATTACTGTGTAAACAATATTAAGAAGGTCTAAGGTATTGATTTCCCCCGTTGGTTCTTTCCTTGGTTGTATATTTCTTGTAATTCGATTTTATCTATTTCTAACAATCATGAACTCTCAATTTATCATAATTCTTTCTCAAGCAGTTACAATAATCTACTAAACGCACTCTCTCAAGTTACGTTAGCTAGTATTACAATACGGTTCACTTAGATTGCACCCGGGATTTCATTATCTCTAATCCAACCCCTAAGCCCTCGGTTATGACTCTCGTCTATACTCCGGGAGTGATGTTGTTCATATAATCACCTAAATATGCACTCTCTCTCAAGAAGATACACACTAAATAGGAACGGATAATTGAGGGCCCTTTCAACTATTCCACAATCAAAACGCATATGAACAATTAGAGATTTAACAAAAAAACCTAATTATAATGATAAAACAACCAAGTAATTCCCAACGGGTTCCATCAAAACCTTATATTAAGAAATTAGCTACTCATGATATTGGGTAACACAATAGCTAAAGAATTCATGCGTATAAATTGCAAGAAAATAAGAAGAATAAAAAGTAATGGTGTTTGGTGATCTCTCACACTTGTTTCTCTTGCCAAAATAACTCCAAAAAAAATAAGCCTCTCCCCCTTTAGGGCAAGTTGTCTACATTATATAAGGGATTTACAAAAGTTTTGCCTTTTTACACTTTGGTCTCTAAGTTTCTGTGTCTCCCAGCTTCGACCGCGGCCGCGGCGCCAACCGCGGTCGATCGCAGCGCGGTCTGTAACAAACAGCGGCACCGCGGCCAACCGCGGTGGACCGAGGGAATGACTGGTTAGTTTCTTCCTTTTTTTTTTTGGTCACTTGTTTGCTTGTTTGCTCTTGGATACTCCTCAATTTATGTGATTAATGCTTGTTCTTGCCTCCAAACACTCCATTTTAGTCTTGCACTATCATACATTCCCTGCGAAACAAAATAGCATCAATTCACACATTTAACCGATACTTTTCATAACAAAAATAACAACAAAGCGTGGGTATCTATAACATAAATGACGACTATATCGCATACTATCAATGGCGCCTACTCGTAGAAGTTAGGCAAGCCGCGAAATATAAAAATTGCTAGTTCTTTTAATTTAACTCTTTTTAACAATCTGAACTAATAAGTAATCAACATTTAAATATTAACGATAAATGAAATCAAGTGAAATACTTAGACAGATAAAATAACCAAAGCCAGTATTATAATGCAATATACTCCTCTACCCGGAATCTGATGTCACAATATCACGAACTATCTATGAGAACTACATACAAGTGTCTGAAAGAGGAAATACAATATGTCTCGAAAACAAGCAAAAACAGAACACATAATAAGATAGAAGAGAACGTCGGGCCTGCGAACGCCTACAGGACTATCTCGGGATCTCTAGTTGGACTGAAGGCAGCCTCCCTAAGTGCTACTGTCCAAAAGCTGCTCCGAAATCTGCACATAGTGCAGAGTGTAGCATCAGCAAAACTGACCCCATGTGTTGGTAAGTGTCTGGCCTAATCCCGGCAAAGTAGTGACGAGGCTAGGACCAAACTCCAAATAAACCTTTGCGGTTATATAATATACATCGAAAAACAAAACCGAAATAAACAAATACAGATAGGAGGGGGTACATACTGCGGGAAAATATCAATCCAGTCAATTTTTAAGAGAAATATAAGGGAAACAATTTAAGATCTATATCAAAACAAAAATAACACTGTTGCGGTGCGCAACTCGATCCCTATAATTTATCACTATTGCGGCGTGCAACCCCATCTAACTGTATCTTTGTCGCGGCGTGCAACCCAGTCCATTTATATCTTTATTGCGGCGTGCAACCCGATCCATTACTTTATTATTGCGGCGTGCAACTCAATCCGTTTATATCACAGTTGCGACATGCAACCCGATCCAATATATATATCAATGTTGCGGCGCGCAACCCGATCTAATATATAACAATGTTACGGCACACAACCCGATCCAATATATAACAATGTTGCAGCACGCAACCCGATCCAATATATAACAATGTTGTGGCGCGCAACCCAATCCAAATATACAGTCAACAACAATCATAACAAGAGCCCCGGTAAAGGATCAATAACGAACTACACTACCCCGGCAAGGGAATCGACAGTATAAATAAATACATTCTGGCAAGGGAGAAACAGCTATAACCAATCTTGTTCCAACATCAAACTACCTCAGCTAACACCAATACTCAATCATAAGTAATTTTCACGAGAACAATCTAAATCCTTACTCAATACCGAGATTTATCAATTTAAGCATTTGTAGTATCATTTAAGCACACAATAAATTGCCATTTAAGACTCACGGTCATGCTCGACACCAACGTATAGATACTCGTCACCATGCCTATACGTCGTACTCAACAAGAAGCAAATAGCAAATAGGACATAACTCCTAATCCCTCAAGCTAAAGTTAGACCGAACACTTACCTCGAACTTTCACGGCCAACTCAAGCCTCAAACACCGCTTTTCTTTTGAATTTGGCTCCAAATCAGTCGTATCTATACATAATCGACTTAATAACATCAATAAATGATAAACAATCTAATTCCAATACTTAATTATAGCTTTTCCATCATTCTTCCCAAAAAGTCAAAAATTGGCACCGGACCCGCTTGGTCAAAACATGAGGTTCGAACCAAAATTCGATCACCCTTTCACCCACGAGCCCGAATATATAATTAGTTTCAAAATTCGATCCCAAAACGAGGTCTAAATCCCAAATATATAAAAAGACCTAACTTAACCCAAATCCTTAATTTTCTACCCTTAAGAACATAATTTAAGCCTAGAAATCTAATGGGTGTTAAAGGAAATTGAAGAAAACGAGTTTAAGATTACACACCTATGAGTTGGTGCTGAAATCCCCTTTCAAAAATCACCTAATTTAGAGTATGGAAGAACAAGTTATGAAATTTTGACTAAATCCCATTTTGGTTCTGTTTTAAAATCACTGAACAGACCTTCATCGCATTCGCGATAGGCATGTCGCGTTCGCGATGAAGCCAGCTTAAGTGACCTTCGCATTCACGATAAATGGCTCGCATTCGTAGAGCTTCAGCTCTCAGAGCCTTTGCGTTCGCGGCCATTTGGTCGCGTTCGCGTAGAGCAATTTTCCCTTGCCCCTGCCCAGGCCATTAGCCTACGTGTTCGCGAAGGGTATTTCCCCCACATCCTCGCATTCGCGTCCCAAGCCTCGCGTTCGCGAAGAGAAAAACTGGCACCTGATAGTTTTGCCTTATGCGTTCACGAGTGGGCCCACGTGAATGCGAAGAACAAAATCCCTGGGCACTGAACAGCAAAAACCTACAACTTTTTATGAGATCAAAACTATCCGAAACTCACCCGAGCCCTCGGGGCTCCAAACCAAACATACCTACTAACTCAAAAACATCATATGAACTTATCTGTGCGATCAAATCGTCAAAATAACATCATGATCATCGAATTAAACCTCAAAATCAATGATTTCTCAAAAATTCTTTAAACATCAAATTTTACATTTAAGGTCTAAATTACGTCAAATGAATTCCGTTTCTTACCAAACTTTACCGACAACACATATAAATCATACTGAACCTGTACCGGGCTCTGGAACCATAATACGGGCCCGATACCATAGGTTTCACATAATATTTTACTTTCAAAACCTTTATATTTTTCAGAAAATAATTTCTTCTAAAAATTCATTTCTCGGACTTGGGACCTCGGAATTCGATTCCGGGCATATGCCCAAGTCCCATATTTTTTCACGGACCCTCAAGGACCGTCAAATTATGGGTCCGGATCCGTTTACCCAAAATATTGACCGAAGTCAACTTAAATGCACTTTAAATCAAAATTTCAATATTTTCACAGATTTTTCACATAATAGTTGTTCAGTTACGCGCCCGGACTGTGCACGCAAATCGATGTAAAGCTAAAAAAGACTTTTTGAGGCCTCAAAATGTAAAATTCATTTTAAAAGTGATGACCTTTTGGGTCATCACACTTTTGCTACTTAGGGGTACCATAGATTGTAATTACCCTCGGAGTAAAAACAAAATAAAAGACCCTAAACCATTCATCAACCTAGTATTAAGGGCGAGAGGGAGGACACTAAGAACAAATTCAGGAAGTAACAGGATACATGCAGAAAGCAATTAGTGTTTTAAAGAGTTGTTTTTTAGACGAGCCATGGGGCAAGGGCACATCAAAAACCCGCTGAGGCGTACTAGCGGGTAAAAATGGCGTGTAGTAGCCACTAATTAAGGGTATCTTTAATTTTTATCCACTAATTATAATGCTCAGCAAAAATAGCCACTACTAATAGAAAAAAGATAATTTTACCCTTTCTTCCTCTCTTTCGCGTTGCTTTACTGTGCTCATAGAAATAATTGCTATGAGCACCGCAATTATTTTAACTGCAGATCTGTTTAGTTTATGATTTGCGGAATGTAATTTATGGTGGTTTGGACAACAAAGCTAGTCTTTTTTTTTTATTTCTTTCTTGAAGTCGTCATTCAAAGAGCTTTCTAAGACTTAAATTGCTCACCCAGTATGACAATGCCTGTGTATAGTCATATCTCTCTGGTAATCCTATGGTCAAATGAAAGCATTAGTTATTGGGTTTGAACTGAACAGCTTGTTGAACTGTTAAATTTCATCATTCTGGATGTTATTTGGTTTTGATTTTATTTTAGTGACTTCAGTTTTGCTGTAAGGTGGAGGTTCGCAGAATATGTGCACTTACGAACCACCCCCACCCCTAAAAAACAAAACAGAGAAAGAAAGAAAGAAAGAAAGAAAGAAAGAAAGAGAGAAAGAAAGAAAGAGCTAATGAACAAGCTTCTTTCTCATCGTGGAATTGGTATTGAGTTTCAGGTTCAAAAGATAAGGACAGATAGTCCTTAACTTATAGTTTCAAGTTCAAAACTTAAGGATAGGCAGTCCTTAAGTTATTGTTTCAAGTTCAAAACTTAAGGACAAACAGTTCTTAACTTTGAGTTTAAAGTTCAAAAGTTAAGGACAGACAGTCCTTAACTTACAGTTACACGTTCAAAAGTTAAGGACAAGCAGTACTTAACTTACAGTTACAAGTTCAAAAGTTAAGGACAATATGTCCTTAACTTTGACTTACAAGTTCAGAAGTTAAGGACGCTTGGTCTTGAAGTTTGAAATCCAAGTTCAAAAGTTAAGGACATGTAGTCCTGAAGTCCTGAACTTAGAGTTCCAAGTTCAAAAGTTAAGGACATGTAGTCCTTAAGTCCTAAACTTAGAGTTTCAAGTTCAAAAGTTAAGGACATGTAGTTCTGAAGTCTTGAAGTTAAGGACATGAGCATAAGGATATTTTTGTCTGGCCAATTAAAGTTTATTAAACCAGTGGCTAAAAACTAAAGACATTTAAAACGCTAGCTTTAAAATAAAGACATGAGCTGTTAGTGGCTATCTGTGCACATAGCCCTACTAGCGGGGCATAAGCTCTAACATTCCGGGTTTTCACCTGGGCATAATTCTCAACATTTTGGGTTTAACCCCGAGAACTTTTTAAAATTTGAGCCAACATTATTTAATAATTTTTTTAAACTTAAGTATCTAAAAGTTAAAGCGAAATGACTTTTTAGCCACTCAAACTTATAGGGTTTTTGAAAGCCGATACCTAAACTTTTGGTTTTCCCATTTAAACACTTAAATTCCTGAAACTTATAACTAATAAACACATTTTATCCTTGATCCTCGGAGCGTGTATTACATATTCGCTAACGTGTCCATCCAGTCAGCGTATGACCAATGAGACCGGTACACGTCAATAGTGAAAAGAATTCAAAAGTCATGCCATAAACTATGAGCCAAGTGTCCTACTTGAGATCCACTGATCCTCTCCTCTCCTTCAAACACCAAACAGATTCCCATTTACATCACGTGAACTTGCTCCTCCCCAATTTTTCCTTCTTTCCCTATCTTTTTTATTATTTTACTTTATATATGGTTTTCAATTTTTCTCTTCAATACACAACGTGCTATTGAAAAATGTGAGCTTATAATTTGATGGATCATGCAATAAAATGAAATAAAAAGATATTATTTTACTCTCAAATTATTTCAATAGGAGTAGCTTTCTTTAACACAACTTTTAAATTTAATCCTCTAAAATTAAAATCATATGGTAAACTAATAATCGTTTTAATCTATTGAGGAAAAGTAAAAAGTTTTAGTTAGAATGTAATAACATTTTTGTTTCAGCAAATCAAGACACAGAGACTATATATATGAGATCAATTAGGGGTATTATTTTATCAAGGTCAAAGCATCCGAATTAAATTCTACATTATATTAAGTAACTTAAAATTTTTAAGATTTACATAAAATTATATTACCTCCATGGATGGGGAAAAGAAAAATAAGCGATTTTAGGCGTTAAATAATATGAGTAAGATTAATGACACAACTAGAAGAAAATAAATTTTGATTTATTTCTCAATAATTCTACGTAGAATAAAGTAGAACACTAACTTAATTTCTTCATCCACTCTTATTATCCTTCTCATATATAAAAAAAAAATTAAGAAAAATAAAATAGCTTGTAAAAATTGGAAATCATTTACAAACTATACTGAAAAATTTCTCTTGAAAAGGCGATTTATATATTTTAATATTGAGTAAGTAATTGTCAATAAAAATGGCTGATTAAGCAATCACAAAATCCTATTTAATCATTTTTTTAGTTAAATTGGTATTGCATACTCCATAATCAAAAATTGTGCTTGTTTGTCACGGTAAAAGAAATCGAATTATTTTATTCATAAAACTAATAAACCTTTCTCAACAATGAAATATCATTTCACAACCAAAAAAAAAAGGAATACTCCATTATTTATTGAATAAAAGTAATAAAATATTACATTTTACTATGACAAGATAGAAGAAGGAAGAACATCTTAAGGTTAGATCCTCGTTTTCATCGATCAGTCCTTCACTTGGGAAGGGGGTCTCTCACGCTCCTAAAAGTCGTGACATTTATGCAGGAGGCTGACTAAGACCAACTGATGTCATATGGGATGGGTCCACGATCAAATGTGTTTATTAGTTATAGGTTTCAGGAGTTTAAGTGTTTAAATGGGAAAGCCAAAAGTTTATGTATCGACTTTCAAAAGCCCTACAAGTTTGAGTGGTCAAGAAGCCATTTCGCCAAAAATTAATATATAGTATATTTTCAAACTAAAAGTCTTAAAAACCAAAGTTTTTTTCTAATTGTTTATCATAATTTCATAATCTTTTTCCTTTGGCGTTTACTAAACAGATATATTTTAGTCAAAGTGCAAACTAAAGGCAAAGAGTTTTGTCCTTCAATTCTTAATCTGCTTCTATGATTGCATTCTTCTTCTTTATGCTTTATTTTTATTTTATTTTGGATTCTTTAATTTATCATTTTCAAATTAATTTTTTATTTTAGAATTTCTTTTGGTACCCTCTAATTTAGATATTATTTTGATGACTCTATTCTGGTTATTTATATAATACAATATGTACTTGTAATTTAATATCTAATTTTATGTTTTTAAACAATAACTTTCTTTTATTATTACTAGAATATTATTTTTATAACTCTCTACACAGTCATGTTATAGGTGTAGTGCATCTATATATCTTTCGGTTTTCAAGTTAAAAAAATATATTCTTTTGCATGGTTCATGCTAGCATGTGTATGCTGGGTTGCTGTTGTTGTTGTTGTTGTTGATGCTAGCATGTTTATATATACACACATTTTTCTACTAATTTTATAATTTTCTTGAATTTGTTTACATTTTTAATGTATTTCGATTATATATTAATTTTATTAATTAATAAAAATATTAAAAATAAAATACTCATGGGGCCATCACCCAAAGCTTTCGCATTGAATCTATTTCATAGCAGTACCCCAACTGTTTACATTTACACCTTATCTAGTCCAGTAGACAATTTATTACTCCCTTCGGTCCAAAATAAGTGATTTTTTTGGCTTTTTTCTTGTAGTTCAAAATAAGTGATTTTTTCAGATTTCAAGAATGAATTAATTATTTTTTTCCTACATTGTCCATGGAGTAAATAGTGTTGGAATATGTGTTAGGAGTGTTTATGTGAGATAGTAAAGGTTAATATGGTCAATTCTATTGCTAATTAATGTTAAAATATGAATTTCTTAATATGTGTTAAAATATCCAAAAAAATCACTTATTTTGGAAGTATCTACTAACATCTAATGTTCTGCTTTAGAGTTGCAAAAGTCTAATACATGGCCAGCCGCCACACCAATGATAATTTGGTGCAGAACACGAGTGTCCCCATCGTCCCCTGCCTTCCCCAAAATTAAAGAGTTGGTGCCACTAACTTGACTCAATCGTCATAGTATTAAAGAATCGGTGCCACTAAATTGACTCAATCGTCATAGTTGCAGTATCAGTTACTGGGGATGCATAAACATTAGACAGAAGACTGAATAGCAACATGCATACAATTTGAACAGTTACCTAGGTTATGTATTACACCTTTCCATAGGTCTTTATTTTCTGATACTTCAGCTTCCAATGTAGTAATGAAGATCTTCCAAGTTTATCTAAAGGCAAAATACATGAGTTACCCTTCGAATTATGATTCAAATCCCTGTTACACACTTTTTAGGAACGAATATTACTCTACACATCCAACATTTCCAAAGTGTATCTAATACGCACTATTTTTCCCATGTGGATAGTGCGTGTTTTTCCCAACGAACGAGTCGCGTGAACAGAAGAATTTTGTATCAGATGTCAATTTTTTTTTCGTTTTTCAAAATTTTAAATTGAATCATCTTCTTCCTTTTTTAAAATTCTGTCATAGCTACTCCTTGAGCTCCACCACCCGATCTCCTTCTTCTCAAATAGACATACCACGATTTCTCATATCTCTTCTCGTTGCAGAGAAGCTTAACTTGAGCTTTATCCATGGCGAAGTCGAATTTTTAAGAAGCGAGAATTTTTCGAAATTTTTTCCAACCATTAAAGCTTAGCTCAAGCTTTTGTACATTCTTTAATTTTATAATGGGTGATTTTTTAAATAACTGACTTGTGGCGATAACAGTTAATGGCGGTCGAACTTTTACAGAAGTGAAATGGAAAATGAGTTGGATCTGGGCTAAAAAATTTTGATTCAATTTCAACGTAAAAGATGGAGTTTTGGGTGTGTTTTCTGGTGATCTTGTTAGTTAATGGTGGCATTATTATTAAGTAAAAGATGGAGGAAAAGGCTATGGTATTTGATGGTAACAGAGGAGGAAGACGACCATGGTAGTTTGGATGAGGAAGATGAGGGGTATAATTGTAATTTTAATTATTTTATTTTTTCAATGACACGTGTCATTGTTTAATTGGTGCGTGATATTAAACATATTCTAAAAAACTGGTTAAGAAAAAAGTGGTGTGCCTTAGATATACTTTGAAAAAGTTGGGTGTATAAGGTAATATTCGTTCTCAAAAAGTGTGTAACAGGAATTTAGGTGATAGTTCGGGTGGCAACCTATGTATTTTGCCTTATCTAAATAAGAAAAAGAACACCATCTTGATTAGTACAACTTACGAGGAGATCTATTCTACCGAAAGAATTCATGGTTTACTTACTGTCAAATGAAAATATATGCTGATACGTTATAGTATCCAGTGTTGTCAAAGGCACGCTTAAGCCCTGAAACGAGGCTCAAAACAGGATTGAGCGCTTCGCCTCGCTTTGTGGGCGCTTTAGTATCGCATCAAGGCTCTTAGGCATACTTTTACTTGCTAATGAGTGTAATCCTGAAAAGGCATCATTAACCAATTGATATTTCATTTTATCGTAATTCTTTTTCAATTTCTTTCACCGGTTTTTCATTAAAGCCCCAACAAACCTTAAAGCTTTTTTGCGCTTTTCGCCTTTGATAACATTGATAGTATCCCGTCAATAATTTCGCTTCAAGCAAGCCAAGACAGCTAATAAGAGGTAATTACCCTCCAAGGGTACACCAGATGAAAAGTAACCTTGAAATAGAAGGATCACGGCCTTCTCACATGCAAATGGCAGATCTCAAAACCCCAAGCCAACCCGAAACAAAAGGAACATAGAGTTCAGAAATTATATAAAGGCTGAAAGCAACAACCATGCTTTGGTTCCCCAACTTCTGCATTCAAACACATTCCGTCCTGTGCAATTCTTTGCTGTGCTATAGTACAACTTCGTGACTCCTGCACACATATACATGTCCTTTGCTTTATAAATCATATTAATATCTAAGATGAGTCTCTCATGTGTTGAATGCAGCCCATCTAGAACAGTATTACTGTCATCATTATAATGTAATGATTACATATATGTCCAAATAATGAGTGTTTATGATGATTGAAATGCAGCCCATCTAGAATAGTGTAAGCAGCCATTATAATGTACTGGTAATAATTACATATGTGTCCACTTCACTGAAGAACAAATTCTCCAAAATGCTAAAAGAGGAGAAGAAAATAACGCATAAAACAGTATTAGCCATACCTGTAGTTAATCGAAAAGTGATTGGTCCTTGGGCAGTCAGATACATTTTTAAGCCAAATAGCTAATATTCTCCACAAACAGCAGAAATTACCAAGCTTTATCAGAGACTGCAGACGGAAATTCTAATGGATTCATCCAACTTTTATCAAGCTTTTTGCTCTTTGTGATACCGACAATTGATACTATAGCTAGCGTGCCGGCAGTATATAACTTTAGTTCCTTGCTACCATGTCATTGGAATATTCAAATATAGCTAGCTTTCAGTATCAAAGAAGTCAGTGGAAGTACACATATAATGGTTGTGAACGAGACTAAAGAATAGTTTTTTGAGAAAGGACGGAAGAATAGTAAAATGAATGAGTCTCTCTTCTTTAAGTAACTGTAAACGAGAGAGGTAGTCGACATCCACAAGGCCTAACCAAGAGCAGATGCACCTAGCTAAACATATAGAAGAAGCTAAAGAGCTGAAACAGCAAAAAAAAAAAAAAAAGAACAGAGTAGGAGAGCAGCTTTAAGTTGCTTGCTAGAATGAGAATTGACTAAAAGCAAGACAATCAAGCTACGGTCAAAAGGAACCATGCAAGGATAAACTATGAACTAACCAAGCAATTTGCTCAAAAAACTCAGCTCGGCAACCAGCTCCCTTATGTTCAAGTATAGCTTGTTATTAACGAGTTATAAACTAGAGCTCGCTTTTGAGCTTGATACAAGCGAGCTTGAATAAGCAAGACTCGGATTGTAGACTTTTTAACAGCTATTCTTTATTTCTAGGTCTAAAGTATAAGAATGAGAGCTATGGTTTCAGCAACCTAATACACTCGGTAAGTGCAATTACACAAGTTTTCATTCTCTTCCCTCACGGCTTCCTTCCTAATCTCCAGCAGCCTTTCCAATCAACAACATTATCATTCTTGTTATTTTTCATCCAATCCCTCGCGCTTCCCCTTCCCTTTCGAGTCATCCATCACAAATCGTATGCTGCAGTGCTGCTTTGCCTCTTTGCCCTCCGCTCACAATACTGCCTTCAGCTTTTAAAGCCCCTCGTTGACGGTGATAACAATAATATCAGCAACAAGGTTTCCTTATTTTTCTGTTTTTTCACCATTCATTTGCTATGTTTGCCTCTCTCTGTCGAGACACTGTTATGTTCACACCAACTTTTTGTGGTTTTTGTTCTTCAGCAATGATGCGACACCAATTCATGCTCGGTTTTTACCAAAATTCAAGCAGAGTATTTTCAATCAAGGCAAGTTCCAGGGTCCACCTAGGCTCATCTGATACTCGAACGAAGTTGAATCTCTGTAACTCAGCTTGAGTCAGCTCATTACACCTTCAACGTGGACCAAGATGCCAAGCCATTTACAAAATGATTGCAGTTAGCTTGAAATATATTCATGATTAAGCTCTTGCCAGATATAAATCTAGATTTAACACTCCCCTTTCTCAATAAATAGATAAGTAAATCTAGATTTAACACTTTAATGCTTGTGGATTCGCTAAATTAACAGAAAAGAAACCCTTTAGCATACTAATTTTTTCGTAGAAAAGGATGAATGAATAAAAAATCACACAAGCAACAAGAAACAAAGGGGACAAAGAAGATCACTAACAAAAAGGCTAAAGATGAGAAACTGGTGTATCTCTATCTCTTGATAAAGAAGATCAATAACATATTATTAATCTATTGAAAACGTGACCATAAATGTAGACTGCAACATATAGAATTACCCTCTTTTTATTTGGTACATTCCTTTGTTATAAATCGTCTGTGCCTAATCAAAAGCGACCAGCAATAGTTGAAACAGTAACTCTATAGTTCTGCAAAACACTAAAGCCTACAGCTCATCTAATTTGAGTCATTTGAAAAAAGCATGACAAAAGTCAACCTCCAGTAAATTGGAACCAGAAGTTCTATAAGATCAGAAAAGCCTCATGCTTGGGACACTTCAATTCAACCCCAAAATATCAGATCTTTGATCACTAAAAACTTTTTCAGCCAATAGCATGTTCTCCCACACTGGAAGCACAAGATGGAGGGTTAAAAGGCACTTCAAATAAATTAGTATGGAGGGATGTATATCTGATTCTGAAGGAATCAAAGTATCGTAATGCACATATGCAGCAAACTTACACATGAAAGAGTTCACAACCATTTGCTACAATCGCAGAGAAAAGCGTACCTGAATGCAGATGTACAAATATCACCCCCGAAAAAAGAAAAAAGAAAAAAAGGACTAAGCGGTGCATCTTTCCATTCCTCATCCTCCCTCACTTCTCCTTTCCATTTATTTAATTCATTTTCATTTTGAGGGAGGGGAGTAAATGGCCAGTTAGAAGCCAAAGCAGTTACAGTAATAGCTGTTAACAGTCCGGAATAATTGTTCAAAAGCAGGGATGATACACAACGGAAAAGAAAGGGACAAGCAGCCAATGTTTGGTAATAGCTATCAAGTTTCCAAAATAATGGTCCAAAAGCAGCGACTGACAGAAAGCAAACACTTGAAGCACCTAAAACTGGGGCCTTGTTCCGCTTGTCCAAACATCTCTAGTAATTAAGAGTCAATACCAAAACTCAAGATAAATTATCAAATGGCTTTGTTGACTGTTAATTAGCTTCCAGAAAGAAAAAGAATACACATATACCAACTCGAAAGTAAAACAATAAACAGAACATGAAAGAAAAAAATCCATTAAAACTGTTAATTCTTTGATTCCTATCTCTTCTTTACATCATAAGTCATCCAAATGAGAAATAATCAACAACATAAACTGCTTTTTGTACAGAACTGAGACCTGATTTAAGCTCACCGAACCTTCTTGTGGGACTTGAATGGGAAGCGAGAGGGGGGCGAGGGTGAAAGTTCAACTGGTAGTTGGGGAGCTTCTAAATCTCCAGAAAGCATCCCCACTACTTCTTTCATTGATGGACGACGGGCAGGTGACTTCTGCAAGCAGCGCAGGGCAACAGTAATGCAGAGTAATGCTTGTTCTTTGTCTAATGATTCAACAGACTGATCAACCAGATCAAGAAGCTTCCCTGCTCGGGCAAGGTGACGTGCCCAAGAGAGAAGATTAGCACGTTGGAATTCGGACATGGGCGACCCTGTCACCTGAAGTGGCCTACGCCCAGCAATAAGAACTAACAAAAGCACCCCATAGCTATAAACATCACACTTTTCGGATAGATCACCACAGCTTCCATACTCTGGTGCAACATAACACACAGTTCCTCTCATACTTGGAGTGCTACTGATACCACCACTTTTAGGTATCTCCCCACTAGCAGAATCATAACTATTCTTCCGAGCTCTCCGAAGCTCGCTACTAAATCCATCCAACCACCAATCCATGCTACTCTTACTGCTTCTGCTCCTACTCCTTTTCTTCTTCCTATCAGCATACAATTCATCATCCCTCGGCCACCAAGACTCACTATGACAATCATCACTAACCGAACCTATTCCGCCCTGTTGCTTCTTCTTTTTCTTTTTCTTCCTAGCAAGCTCCTCACAATACTCCTCCTTCCACCACTCCCTTGCAGGCCTCCTCTTCTCCTTCTTCACATTCTTTTCATCGTCTAAAGAAACCCACCAATCTAATCGCTTCTTATGCTTCTTCTTTTCTGTTTTACCTACCACTCCTGAACTCGAAGAAGCCCCAATCCACTCAGTCTTTGGCCTCTCCTTCTTGATCTCATTCCCAATCCATTCCATTACATAATCCTTCACCACTCCTGAATCCGTCCCACCAGTATCTTGCTTCCACCACCAGTCTTTGCCAGTAACACTTTTCTTCTTCTTATTCTTCTTCATCCCACTCTTCTTATCGCCAATCTCAATCCCACTGTCTATACTGGACCTGTCAAAAATACCCTCTGAAAGACTCGTTTTTTCTATGCACTCAGATGGGGACACCATATCTGCCACCGTTCTTGGAGATACCACATGGGCCTCAGGTGACAATTCCACCCCAATAACAACACTATCCGGCGACTGCTCAACTCCTCTGTGAAACTCCTCAAAACCATTAACAGTAACCACACTCACACTCTCGGTTTCCTCAGCCACCGACCCATTATCCTCAACTACCCCATTTCCTCCTACAGGACTCTCCTTTTTCACTTCAATTTCAACCTGATCCTCTGATTTCAACCGTGCCAGTCCAAAATCACCAATTTTTGCATTAAAATTATCATCCAATAAAATATTACTCGGCTTAATATCGCCGTGAATCACTGGTGGGTCACAGAAATGGTGCAAATACTCTAACCCTTTAGCTATATCAAGAGCAATTGAATACCTCTTTGTCCAATCTTTTAATTCACTGCACTTGCGATGTAAAAGGCAGTCTTGTAAACTTCCGTTAGACAAAAGCTCGTAAACAAGTAACATACGACGGCCTCTTTTGTCTGAAGAGAAACCGATTGTAGATACAATGTATTTAGAGTCGATTTTACCAGATAAGAATAGCTCGTTTTGGAATTCGCGCTCGCCTTGTAAGGACCCTGAGTCCATGACTTTAACGGCCACTGAAACATTATTGGAAGTTGGGCTTTTGAGAGTTCCGCTGTAGACTGATCCAAACCCGCCTTGGCCCAAGCGAAGTGCTGGAGAGAAGTTGGAAGTGGCGCGTCGGAGAGAGGAGTAGGAGAACCGGTGAGGGGGTTTTTTATTTGACTCGGAGTCGGAAGATGGGACGGTTTTCTTAAGGCTAATTTTTCGGAAGCAGAAAGTGAAGAGAATAAGGAGGGAGGCTGCGGCGGCGATACCTCCGGCAAGTGGTGGAAGGAGGTGGTGTCTCTGACGGTGAACTGGTTGAGACAGCGTCGGCGTCGGCGTTGGCGTAGGCGGTAGAGAACGGAGTTCGCGAGATGGCATGATGGAAAAAAATTACAGAAATGAAGGATTTGTGCACTGAAAAACCCACATAAGTGTATCGCTGCAAAGAATCGGATCGGAGATTTTTTTTTTTTTTTTTTTTTCAGGTTCTGAACTGAGATTAATGCTTTTTGCTTGCAGAGGTATATGGCTTTTTGTGCATATCTTTATTTTGTTTTTACTTTGCTTTTTCACTGTTCAGATGTATAAGTATGCTCGTGGTCCCTTTTTAGTCAAAGGGGGCACTACTTTTTTCCTTCTTTTTTCTCTCTTTTTTTCTTTTTTCTTATAGGAAGAAATAATGCTAAATTTGGGGGGAAATGCAGTTGCATTACAATTATATCCTCTCCTCTACTAACAAAAAGAATTAACTATATATATATATATATATATAGCAGCTTAATTGGCTAAAAAATTACAGCCTAGTGATATCCTATCCTCTTCTATCTTCACCTCCCACAGCTTGTCCAATCTTACACAATCTTATAGGAAAAGAAAAGTTAAAAGAAACACAAATATTCTCTTTAACATTATGTTGTGACATTATAAAATATAGTATTACACAATCAGATAAGGTCACGACCCGGATTTTCCACCATCGGGAGTCGTGATGGCGCCTACTGTTGGAGCTAGGCAAGCCAAACACTTACACCTTTTGAAAAACAACACAACAGTAATAACAATAATAAACCTTTAAATAAAAGCGGAAGTTTGATATTTTACTACCCAAGACTGCAGTCGCTATCTCAACAACTACTAATGAATACTACAAACAAGTCTGAATAGAAAGAAATACACAGTGTCTGTCTCGATACAATGAAAACAAACAGAAGATATAGAAAAGGGACTCCGGCCTACGAACGCCAGCTAGGCTACCTCGTAGTCCTTGGACTGAAGTCAGCTCCCACTTGATGTGCTACTGTTGTGGTCCAAAAGCTGCTCCGGTACCGTGATCTGTGCAAAAAGCACAGAAGTGTAGCATCAGCACAACCGACCTCATGTGCTGGTAAGTGCCTGGCCTAACCCCGACGAAGTAGTGACGAGGCTAGACAGGACTACCAAATAAACTTGTACAGTTCTATATATATATGAGCAATAAAAGGAAAAAAAATACCAAAACTAAACAGTTAAAAGGGAGAGAAGCATACTATGGGGGAGTACAATCCGGATATAAAGGTCATCAACGTAAATAAGAAATACGGCACAACACTAATTAACAAATCAGGAAATCCAACAGTTGTACGGCATCAACCTTCGTGCTTTTACTCTCATCCTCACCCAAAGCAATCAAATAAAATGCACAGCATCACCCTTCGTGTTTTCCTTACATAACTCTCATTTCATGGCACAGAATGATCTTTCGTGCAAATATAATCAACAATGGCACGGAATGTCCCTTCGTGCATAATATAATTAACAATGGCACGGAATAACCCTTCATGCAAATATAATCAATAATGGCACGGAATGACCCTTCGTGCATCATCACTCTTCCTCACCCAAACAGCAATCACAATCAAACGGACGAGGGAAATAAATAATAATAAGAAATGTCCCGGCAAGAAAAAAAAACTCAATTAAACAGCTAAATCCTGGAAAAGAAACAATAACAATAACTTACACATCCCGACAAGGGAGATAATCACATCTCTCCCCAATCCTTTCATTTCTTACTCGATAGTATTTTATCGTTTGAGCCAATGCTCCAAAGAATTCACAATTTATAATTAATCCTCAAACTTTTCACATTATGTAGAAAAATAATAATTAGCTTGGAAGAGTTCCAGAGTATACCAAAACAAGTACCAACAAAGACTCGCGGTCATGCTAGACACTGGTGTATAGATATTCGTCACCATGCCTATACACCGTACTCAATCATTTAGCAAATAACAATTAATAATACTCCAATCCTATTCCCTCAAGCCAAAGTTAGATCAAACACTTATCTCGAATGCTCCAAACTCAACTCAAGCCTCAAGTATAACTTTACCCTTCGGATTTACCACAAAACCGCTCGAATTTAATCACAAATTATTTGAATGTATCAACAAATGCTAATTGAACCAATTTGAATGCATGAAAATGAATTTCCCAAAGTTTTACTCAAAAATTTTCAAAATGCCCCCGGGCCCATGTGATCAAAACCCGAGGTTCGAACCAAAATCCGGTTATCCTTTCCCCCCATGAACTCAAGTATATAAGTTATTTTGGAATCGGACCCCAAATTGAGGTCCAAAACCCCCAATTTTAGAAACCCTAGGTTCCACCTAAGTTCCCAATTTCTCCCATTAAAATCTTTGTTTTGAAGTTAAAATTATGTTTAAAGATGACAAGGTGTAAAGAAAATAAGTTAGAGATCACTTACTAATCGTTTTGAAGAAGAAGAATCGTTTGGAAAATCACCTCTTATGTTTTGGGTTTTGAAAAATGTAAAATGACCGAAAATCTCGGATTTATATACTTCACTGAAGGACCGGCGCGGACCGCACAAAAATGTCCCGCGGCCGCACCAAGGAAGGGAGGGAAACGACTCTCTGAACCTACCCAGCGCGGACAGCACGATTCTGGTGCGCGGCCGCGCTGGTGGACTCGTACCTGGGGCCTTCTCTGAATCTCCTAGCGCGGACCGCACGAACTTGGTGCGCGGCCGCGCTGGTCAAACCAAGGCTAAGGGCCCCTCTGAACATGGCCACGCGGACTGCGCGAACTGCACCGCGGCCGCGTGGCTAATAGCGCGGACCGCGCGGAAAAGACCGCGGCCGCACTGGGACCTGCAACACTGCAACACATGATACTTTTAAGCCTAAGGCCTCCCGGGACCTACTCAAAACTCACCCGAGCCCTCGGGGCTCCAAACCAAATATATACATAACTCCAAAACATCATATGGACTCATCCGTGCGATCAAATCGCCAAAACAATATCGTAAACATCAAATTAGGCCTCAAGACCCATTTTCCATAAAACAATAAATTCATAGCTTCTAGCTCATCACGCGCCAAATGACGTCCAACTCTAACCAAACTTCACAGCAATTGTTTAAATCATATTTAAGACTTGTGCCGGGCATCGAAACCAAAATACGAGCCCGACAGCACAGCCTTCTAAACAAATAACACTTTCCAAATTCTTTAATTATTTTCAAAAAACAATTTCACATAACAATTCGTTCCTCGGACTTGGGACCTCGAAATTTGATTCCGTGCTCACAACCAAGTCCTAAAATTTCCTACGGACCCTCCGGGACTGTCGAATCACGAGTCCGGGTCCGTTTGCCCAAAACATTGACCGAAGTCAAACTTAATCAATTAGAACATCAACATAAAAATTTATTATCTTTCTCACAAATTCATTTTTTTTAACTTTTCCGGCTACGCGCCCGGACTGCGCACACGAATCGAGGCAATACCCAAGTAAGGTTTTCATGGCTTCGGAAGTACAAAGTGAGTGGAAAATACGGTGATGACCCTTTGGGTCGTCACATTCTCCACCTCTAAAATAACCGTTCGTCCTCAAACGGACAAACGAAAGAAGTACCTAAGTCGGGGAAGAGATGGGGATAACGGCTCCGCATATCAGACTCGAACTCCCAGGTCGATGCCTCAGGAGGCTGACCTCTCCACTGAACACGAACAGAAGGAAAAATCTTGGACCTCAAATGACGAACCTACCGGTCTAGAATAGCTACCGGCTCCTCCTCATAAGACAGGTCCTTGTCCAACTGGACAGTACTGAAGTCTAACACATGGGTAGGATCGCCGTGATACCTCCGAAGCATAGATACATGGAAAACTGGATGCACGGCTGATTAGCTAGGCGGCAATGCAAGTCTATAAGCCACCTCTCCTACTCGGTCAAGAATCTCAAACGGACCAATGTACCTAGGGCTAAGCTTGCCCTTCTTTTCGAACCTCATCACGCCCTTCATAGGTAACACTCGGAGCAATACTCGCTCACCAATCATGAAGGCTACAACTCGGACCTTACAGTCTGTATAAGTTTTCTGCCTAGACTGAGCTGAACGAAGTCTCTCCTGAATAATCTTGACCTTATCTAAGGCCTCCTAAACTAAGTCTGTACCCAACAGCCGAGCCTCTCCCGGCTCGAACCATCCAACTGGAAACCGACATCGCCTACCATACAACGCCTAATATGGAGCCATCTGGATGCTAGACTGGTAGCTGTTGTTGTAGGCGAACCCTGCTAAAGGCAAATACTGGTCCCACGAGCCTCCAAAATCAATGACACAGGCTCGGAGCATATCCTCCAATGTCTGAATAGTCCTCTCGGACTGGCCATCCGTCTGAGGATGGAACGTTGTGCTCAACTGAACCTGGGTGCCTAACTCCTGCTGAACTGCTCTCTAGAAGCGCGAGGTAAACTGCATACCCCGATCCGAAATGATTGATACCGGCACCCCATGAAGGCGAAAAATCTCTCGGATGTAGATCTCAGCTAACCTCTCCGATGAATAGGTGGCTGCAACAGGAATAAAATGCGCCGACTTGGTCAGCCGATCAACAATGACCCATATAGCATCAAACTTCTTCCGAGTCGTCAGAAGTCCAGTAACGAAATCCATAGTAATCCTCTCCCACTTCCACTCGGGAAGCTCAATACTCTGAAACAAACCACCAGGCCTCTGATGCTCATACTTAACCTGCTGACAATTTAAACACTGAGCCACATATGCAACAATATCTTTCTTCATCCTACGCCACCAATAATGCTGTCGCAAGTCCTGATACATCTTCGCGGCGCCCGGGTGAATAGAATACCGTGAACTATGGGCCTCCGCTAACATCAACTCTCGAATCCCATCAACATTGGGAACACAAACTTGCCCTGCAATCTCAAAACACCATCATCATCTAAAGTCACCTTCGTGGCACCTCCACGTTGCACCGTGTCTCTCAGGACACACAAATGGGGATCATCAAACTGCCGGTCACGGATACGCTCCAATCATGAAGAACGAGCGACCGTGCAAGGTAACACTTTGCTAGGCTCAGAAATGTCCAACTTCACCAGCCGATTGGCCAAAGCCTGAATATCCAAAGCAAGCGGTCTCTGGCTGAACGGAACATAAGCAAGACTACCCATGCTGGCGGACTTCCTACTCAATGCATCAGCCACCACATTGGCTCTCCCCGGGTGGTACAAAATGGTAACATCATAATCTTTCAACAACTCCATCCACCTCCTCTGCCTTAAATTCAACTCCTTTTTCTTGAACAAGTACCGAAGGCTCTTGTGATCCGTGTACACCTCACACGTCACACCATATAGATAATGACTCCAAATCTTCAAAACATGAACAATGGCTGCCAACTCTAAATCATGGACCGGATAGTTCTTCTCGTGGATCTTCAATTGCCTCGAAGCATAAGCTATGACTCT
>MU682741.1:23446-54856 GCA_026770625.1 Nicotiana glauca
GAGTACACCAGAATATCATCAATAAAGACTATCACGAACAAGTCTAGATAAGGCCTGAATACTCGGTTCATCAACTCCATAAATGCTGCTGGGGCATTGGTCAACCCGAATGACATGACCAAAAACACATAATGCCCATACCGAGTGCGAAATGCCGTCTTAGGGACATCAAACGCCCTAATCCTCAACTGATGGTAGCCAAATCTCAAGTATATCTTTGAAAACACCTTCGCACCCTGAAGCTGGTCAAACAAATCATCAATCCTCGGCAGTGGATACTTGTTCTTTATCGTCACCTTGTTCAATTACCGGTAATCAATGCACATCCTCATCGACCCATCCTTTTTCTTCACAAATAACACCGGCGCGCCCCAAGGAGAAACACTAGGCCTGATAAAACCCTTCTCCAGCAAATCCTACAACTGGTCCTTTAACTCCTTTAACTCTGGTGGGGCCATGCGATACGGAGGAATTGAAATGGGCTGCGTGCCTGGGGCCAGATTAATATAGAAATCAATATCCCTGTTGGGCGGCATACCCGGCAGGTCTGAAGGGAAAACCTCTGGGAACTCCCAAACAATAGGAACAAAGTCAACAGAAGGAACCTCTGTGCTGGAATCGCGAACATATGCCAAATAAGCTAAACACCCCTTCTCGACCATGCGTCGAGCCTTAACATATGAAATAACACTGTGGGTGGCATGTCCTGGGGTCCCTTTCCACTCCAATCGGGGCAAATCTGGTAAGGCCAAAGTCATGGTCTTGGCGTGACAATCCAAGATAGCATGATACGGGGACAACCAATCCATCCCCAGTATAACATCAAAATCCACCATGTCTAAAAGCAATAAATCAACTCGGGTCTCAAGACCCTCAAATACTACTACACGGGAACGATGAACTCAGTCGACCACTATAGAATCTCCCACTGGTGTAGATACATATACAGGAATACCCAAAATATCACTAGGCATAGCCATGTAGGGTGTAAAATAAGATGACACATATGAATACGTAGACCCAGGGTCAAATAGCACTGAAGCATCCCTATCACAGACCAGAATAGTACCTGTAATAACAGCATCTGAAGACTCAGCCTCTGGTCTAGCTGGCAAATCATAACACCGGGGCTGGGCCCTACCTCCCTGAACCATGTCTCTAGGACGATCGGCTACTGGCTGACCTCTACCTCTGCCGGTCCGAGTTCTACCTCTACGGTCCCTACCTCCACCTCTATGATCCCTACCCCCGCCTCTAGCTGGCTGGGCGAGCTGTGGGTCACCTGCTGCCTGAATCATGAGGCGAGGACCCTACTGCTGAGAGCTACCCGAGGCTCGAGGGCAAAACCTGACAATGTGACCGGGGTCACCACAACCATAACAAAACCTCGGCTGCTGCGACTGCTGGCCCTATCGACCTGAATGTCCTCCCCTGAAGCTCTGAAGTGGGGGTGCACTGATAGGCTGCTGATTTGAATAGTACTGCTGAGAACCACCACTGCTTGGAATACCATGAGATGAATAACCTCTACCATAGGAATCCCTACCTCCAGATGATGTACCACTGAATCTACCAGAATGATGAGGCCTCTTATCCGACATCTGACCACCTCCTCATGAAAGGGCCATCTCAACTCTGCAGGCCGCATTGGCCGCCTCCTGAAATGAAATATCACTACCAACTCCCATAGCCATCTGGAGAAGGATCGGCTAAATCAGTCCATCAATAAATCTCTGGACCCTCTCTCGCTCTGTGGCGAGTATCAAAATCGCATGGTGTGCCAAGTCAACAAATCGAGTCTCATACTGTGTAACTATCATGGAGCCCTGCTGGAGGCGCTCAAACTGCCTGCGAAGTGCCTCCCGCTGAGTGACTGGGAGAAACTTCTCCAAAAACCACTCCGCAAACTGATCCCATGACAAAGCTGGAGACCCTGCTGATCTAGATAGGCAAAAATCCCTCCACCAAGTCTTGGCGGATCCTGCAAGCTGGTAGGTGGCAAAATCGACCCCATTGGTCTCCACTATACTTATGGTCCTAAGGATCTCATGACAGCTGAACAAGAAATCATGTGGATCCTCTGATGAAGCACCGCTGAATGTGGTGGTGAAGAGTTTGGAGAACCGATCAAGTCTCCACAAAGCATCTGAAGACATAGCTGCTCTATCGCCGGCCTGAGCTGAAATACCTGGCTGAGCTGCCACAGCTGGCTGAACCACTAGAACATGAGTCTGGGGAGCTACCTGCTCCGGAGTACGTGTAGAAGGAGTCTGAACCCCTCCTCCAGCCTGAGAAGTGGATGGTGCTACTGGAAGCAAACCCGCTCTAGTGACGCTATTCACAAAGCCTACCAGTCTGACCAAAGCGTCCTAAAGATCTGGGGTGACCATGACCCCTCCTGGGACCTAAGCTGGGCCCACTGGAGCTGCTGGGGCAGGAACCTCCTCATTATAGTCAATATGAGGCTCCACCTCTGGAACTGCTGCCCGGCGCTGAGCTCTGCCCCTGCCTCAGCCTCTAGCACGGCCTCGGCTTCTGCCCCTCGCAGGAACTGCTGCTGGGGGCTCGGGCTGCTGCACGGTAGAAGAGGAAGCACGTGTTCTTGCCATCTGCGAAAGAACAGAGTAGAAATACAATCAGTATTTGAGGAACAGAATCACACGACAAGAAAGAACAAAAGTGAAACTTTTCCTAACGCTGTAGCCTCTGGGGGATAAATACAAACGTCTCCATACCGATCCCTCAGACTCTACCAAGTTTGTCCGTGAGTAGCGAGACTTATGCAACCTAGAGCTCTGATACCAACTTGTCACGATCCGGATTTTCCACCATCGGGAGTCGTGATGGCGCCTACTGTTGGAGCTAAGCAAGCCAAACACTTGCACCTTTTGAAAAACAACACAACAGTAATAAAAATAATAAACCTATAAATAAAAGTGAAAGTTTAATATTTTACTACCCAAGACTACAGTCGCTATCTTAACAACTACACAGTGTCTGTCTCGATAAACAGTATCTGTCTCGATGCAATGAAAACAAACAGAAGATATAGAAAAGGGACTCCGACCTGCGAACGCTAGCTAGGCTACCTCGTAGTCCCTGGACTGAAGTCAGCTCCCACTTGACGTGCTACTGCTGTGGTCCAAAAGTTGCTCCGGTACCGTGATCTGTGCAAAAAGTACAGAATTGTAGCATCAGCACAACCGACCCCATGTGCTGGTAAATGCCTGGCCTAACCCCGGCGAAGTAGCGACGAGGTAAGACACGACTACCAAATTAACCTATACAGTTCTATATATATATGTGCAATAAAAGGAAAAAAATACCAAAAATAAATAGTTAAAAGGGAGGGAAGTATATTATGGGGGAGTACAATCCGATATAAAGGTCATCAACGTAAATATGAAATAGGGCACAACACTAATTAACAAATCAGGAAATCCAACAGTTACACGGCATCAACCTTCGTGTTTTTACTCTCATCCTCACCCAAAGCAATCAAATAAAATGCACGGCATCACCCTTCGTGCTTTCCTTACATAACTCTCATTTCATGGCACGGAATGATCCTTCGTGCAAATATAATCAACAATGGCACGGAATGTCCCTTCGTGCATAATATAATTAACAATGGCACGGAATGACCCTTCGTGCAAATATAATCAACAATGGCACGGAATGACCCTTCGTGCATCATCACTCTTCCTCACCCAAATAGCAATCACAATCAAACTGGCGAGAAAAATAAATAATAACAAAAAATGTCCCGGCAAGGGAAAAAAACTCAATTAAACAGCTAAATCCCGGCAAGGGAGCAATAACAACAACTTACACATCCCGGTAAGGGAGATAATCACATCTCTCCTCAATCCTTTCATTTCTTACTCGATAGTATTTTATCGTTTGATCCAACGCTCCAAAGAATTCACAATTTATAATTAATCCTCAAACTTTTCATATTATATAGAAAAATCATTAATTAGCTTGGAAGAGTTCCAAAGTATACCAAAACAAGTACCAACAAAGACTCGCGGTCATGCTAGACACTGGTGTATAGATATTCGTCACCATGCCTGTACACCGTACTCAATCATTTAGCAAATAACAATTAATAATACTCTAATCCTATTCCCTCAAGCCAAAGTTAGATTAAACACTTACCTCGAATGTTCCAAACTCAACTCGAGCCTCTAGTATAGCTTTACCCTTCGGATTCACCATAAAACCGATCGAATCTAATCACAAATTACTTGAATGTATCAACAAATGCTAATTGAATCAATTTGAATGCATGAAAATGAATTTTCCAAAGTTTTATTCAAAAATTTCCAAAATGCCCCCGGGCCCACGTGGTCAAAACCCGAGGTTCGAACCAAACCCCGGTTACCCATACCCTCATGAACTCAAGTATATAAGTTATTTTGGAATCGGACCCCAAATTGAGGTCCAAAACCCCAAATTTTAGAAACCCTAGGTTCCACCTTAAGTTCCCAATTTCCCCCATTAAAATCTTTGTTTTGATGTTGAAATTATGTTTAAAGATGATAAGGTGTAAAGAAAATAAGTTAAAAATCACTTACCAATCGTTTTGAAGAAGAAGAATCGTTTGGAAAATCGCCTCTTATGTTTTGGGTTTTGAAAAGTGTAAAATGACTGAAAATCTCGGATTTATATACTTCACTGAAGGACCGGCGCGGACTGCACAAAAATATCCCGCGGCCGCGCCAAGGAAGGGAGGGAAACGACTCTCTGAACCTACCCAGTGCGGACCGCACACTTCTGGTGCGCGGCCGCGCTGGTGGACTCGTACCTGCGGACTTCTCTGAATCTCCCAGCGCGGACCACACAAACTTGGTGCGCGGCCGCGCTGGTCAAACCAACGCGGACCGCGCGAAAAAGACCACGGCCGCGCTGGGGCCTGCAACACTGCAACATATGATACTTTTAAGCCTAAGGCTTCCCGGGACCTACTCAAAACTCACCCGAGCCCTCGGGGCTCCAAACCAAACATACACATAACTCCAAAACATCTTATGGACTCATCCGTGCGATCAAATCGCCAAAACAACATCGTAAACATCAAATTAGGCCTCAAGACCCATTTTCCATGAAACAATAAATTCATAGCTTCTAGCTCATCACGCGCCAAATGACGTCCAACTCTAACCAAACTTCACAGCAATTGTTTAAATCATATTTAAAACTTGTGCCGGGCGTCGGAACCAAAATACGAGCCCGACAGCACAGCCTTCTAAACAAATAACACTTTCCAAATTCTTTAATTATTTTCAAAAAACAATTTCACATAACAATTTGTTCCTCGGACTTGGGACCTCGGAATTTGATTCCGTGCTCACACCCAAGTCCCAAAATTTCCTATGGACCCTCCGGGACTGTCGAATCACGAGTCCTGATTCGTTTGCCCAAAACGTTGACCGAAGTCAAACTTAATCAATTAGAACATCAACATCAAAATTTATTATCTTTCTCATAAATTCATATATATTTTTTTAAACTTTTCCGGCTACGCGCCTGGACTGCGCACACGAATCGAGGCAACCCCCAAGTGAGGTTTTTATGGCCTCGGAAGTACAAAGTGAGTGGAAAATACTGTGATGACCCTTTGGGTCGTCACAGATAATTGCAAAATAATTATATATAATAGCATTAATAAATGGTCTATGACAAATTATAAGTAGTTTGTTACTCCCTCTGTTTAATTTAGATGACATATTTTACTTATCGAGAGTCAATTTGACTAAATTTTGTAGCTAGATTGGATTAGTTCAGTTCAGCATTTTAAAAATAAAATTTAGATATTTAAAACTATATGAAAAGTAGTATAAGTTATAATTTTTTTCATATCAATATAATAATAATAATAAAAATATTGGTCAAACTTTACATAATTTGATTCTCGATAAGCGAAATATGTCATTTAAATTGAAATGGAAGTAATAACAAGTTAAATTATATCCATGTATAAGAAACTCAATATACTATTGTTGTACATAAATTTAAAATCTATAATTCCGTTGATCTTGCGTGGAAACTGGAAAATATGATAATCAAGCTCTTATATTATATTTCAATGTCTTTACTTAAAATAGAAAGAAAAAAGAAGAAGAGGAAAATCAACATCTAAAACGTGTAAAAATAATACTCCCTCTATTTCAATATATGTGAACATATTTCCTTTTTGGTCCGTGCCAAAAAAAGTGATCAATTTTCTTATTTGGAAACAATTTATCTTTATGCAATGATTTATAGCCAAACAAAATATATGTGCCTCATTTTACACCACAAATTCAAAAGTCTTATCTCTTTTCTTAAATTTCGTGTCCAGTCAAATGAGTTCACGTAAATTAAAATGGAAAAAGTAGTATTTTTTAACTGAAAATAAAAAACAAAGAAAAGATTAAATGTATTGGTATTTGATGGTATATAGCGAACAAAAGAACAATGCAAATGAATTGTCAAAGTGGAATAACAACTGGTGTTGCTTAATCAAAAGTGGCAACCTTACACCTACCAAATGGCACGGCCAAATAACAGCTAAGTAATAAGGCATGACTGACTATTATTTCTCATTAAAATATAAAGGGCTGTTGAGCAGTAGGTTTTTGCCACTTTGTCTACTTTCTTCTACATTTTCATTTTTTATCATTTGGCTATCTCTTCTCAACTAAAACCTATTTAGTGTCTCCTGATTTGACTATCTCCTGCAATTAATTAATATTAGTAATTGTAAAAAAATTATAGCTGATAGAGACAACTTCTCCACCGGCTTATGTCCATTTCCTTTAATTAATGATCACAACTTTTTTTGCGGTGGGTGAACGACTAATCTTTGTTACTCTTGCTATCAACTTCATGGGAAGGGACCATTATCATAAGTTATTAATTAGTGCAGTAATATCGTGATTTATTAAATAAAATTCTTGATTCAACTCATGGAAATTTTAAAAATTGCAATTGGATTTTTTTACATTTAAGTTTGATGGGAGGACATGGAATTAAGGAAGCCTGAAATATAAATAAAAGAACTTTTATGAAAATTTAATTTTTAAAAATTGGCATTGTAAAGACTTGAAAAAGAAATCATCAATTGGAGCGGGGAAAAACAGAAAAAGGAAAAAGTGGGGTTGACTGCAATTAGATGCCATTGGCTTTTAACGAAGTCGTCCATGTGAAAATTTATGGGTCGTTTGCCAGAAAGGATAAAGGAAAAAGCATTATTAGCTTCAATTTCCCACAAGTTGGCTTTTTATACCACTTTTTCTTTTTCCCATATTGATACTAATGCACAGCACTAGAAAGTCTTTATTACTGTTGCACGCTTGTCTTTACTATTTCCGGTATCTATACATGCATTTAATAATGATACGTGATAATTTAAATATTTATTTATATAAAAAAATAATATTATTTATTCCATTCGTTCCAATTTATGTAAATTTGTTTGACTGGACATGAAATTTAAAAAAAAAAAAAATTGAATTTATGGTCCTAAACAAGTTCAAATGGGGCCGGAGTATTTGTGTGGTTATAAAAGCTTCTCATTAAGGGTAGAGTTGTAAGTTTAAGTTAAATTGTTACCAAATTTAAAAAGGGTTCGTTCTTTTTGGAACAGACCAAAAAGGAAATAAGTTCACATGAACTGGAACAGAGGGAGTAATTAATAAGAGAAATTTTATGTATAACAATACATGAATCATCTAAATAGCGAAAAATATTATTACACTAGCATAATACATGAATTTAAAATAAAAGGACATCATCAAAACTTACACAAAAGATTAATTTTTTCATGTTAGTTAGATAATAATGTACTATAGTTTAAAAGTATTTAATGTGATGGTATCTTATCGAACACTTCTTTGTGGACAATATCTTTTTCCTAATGCTTTGGTTATTCTTTCTTAATCAGAACTCTTGTTGTCGATCTTGATATCCCTCTTAAAAGTGTAACATACAGTTGTTTGTGCAAGAAAATATATTGCGATAATTATAGTCCAATTTTTAGGATATTTTTCCTTGTGCTTTATTTATTATGTTTGCAAAACATAAACATACTAAAAATTATTTTCACACAAATTTAAAAGGATATTCATTAGTTTTGGAAGAGGAAAGTTGAATTCAGGGATAAGAATATACTTAGAAGCACATTGACCAGTATCATAATTTTTGCATATATGATGTTATTGTCAAAACTTCTATATACCATATATGTGCTATTGCATAAGCTATTCGGCATATTTAAGTTTCAGTAGCATGACATGCATAGTTTTCTTCAAAATCAACCTATATACAATGGAAGATCAACTTTATCTATTATATATACGGTGACTCTAACATACATAAGAAATAATAAACTTGAAAACAAACATGTATCGTAGAAGGCCGTTTGGTATTAAAGTACTTAAGTATTCTTCTTGTTAGTAATTATTGGTATCATTTTCTGTTGAGTCAAAAATAGAAAAATATTTTATTTTTACTATAAAATTTTGTAATCAGTCTTTTATTTAGTTGATCAACATATTTATTTCGGCTAGTTAAGATATCTTTTTAATTCTATCATGTGATTTGCACAAATTACATTTTAATCTAATGATAGAAATATTTTTCTTATTAAATGCACTACTATTATAATTGGGATTGATAACCAAGTGTTCAGGAATAACCAAATCATCTTTTATTGGATGCTCTTATTTGTTTCCGACACGAAGCAAGAAGACACTGAATACTGCAAGTAATGCATGACATAGAAATATTATTTCGATTCCGCCGGAGGCATCTACAAAGAATAATCCCATTATAGCAGAGTCGGCTCTTTATAATATAGTCTTGAAAATTTATTTTGTTTAGGATTTAGCTTTGATTGTGCTTTCTCAGACACTTGTATAGCACTTTGATTCTTAATAATATATTACATTTTTATTTTGTATTCTAATGCTCTTTTTATGGTATAAATTTATGTACCGTAAGATTTTTTTTAACTTGAATAATAATTGTACTCATATGATGAATTTATAAAATAATTGAATTGGATTATCTTGCTAGATAATTAAATAAAAGATTTAATTATTTGATTTTAAATAAAAATAATTTATTTAATCTTGATTCAGATCTTAATATTAATTCATCTCTTGTTTTGAATATTTAATCTTAATTATAATTTTATCCACCATAAATTTTATTTTCAAAGAGTAAAAGATTGGTATGACATTTCACTTGTAGTGAGACTGTTGTTACAAGACCATTTCCTCTTTAGGTTACTATGCTTAGGTTGAATTCTTCCTTATTTTCTTAGCTAGTCTTTTATTATAGTATTTAGTGAGGACCCTCTGATTCTTGCAAGACAGCGAGCTTATTACATCATTTACTCGGCGAAAGTTTTGATGTTCTTTCTTACTTGTAATTACCCTTACTTACTTACCTTTATACCCTTTTGCTCGTAGGGTAGCTTCTAAGGTGATATTTTGATTGTCTTCTCAGTGTCACTCTCTTTTATCTCCATAACACTCATACGATATCTTTAACTATCACAACTCCTTTCTTAATATTTCTCAAGGCTACAATGTCATGTCGGCGATACTGAATTTCCCATGTTGGGATTTACTATATTTATCTTGTACGATCTATTGATTTGTCCGTATCCCCTTGTTTAGCCGTAACTAGGCTCTTCCTGAATCAGTTACTAACTACTCGTTGGTCCATTCTTATATCAATATTTTGTGTAATCTTTCTTGGGTTATTTCCTTTATCTTAACTTACCTCTCGCACTGGCCCCTTATTTATCAATAACATCCCGGGAAAGAACCCTTACTTCCTCTCCTTGACGTTGCGTTTGCATAATGAATTGGAATCACAACATATTAGTAGGATTTGGATAAGTGCAATCTCATCCCTTTTCTCATTTTTTAACGCATTCTCCCTTCACCATTCCAAAATTACTAAAACCAATTAATTATGACTTAATGCCACATCATTCAATATTCCTTCCTTTAGGGGAGTACTAAGATTTAGTGCTACGATGATCTACCTATAGATGTTTTACCTCTTCAACTTTGGCGTCTTCTCACATCATCGATGACCCTTCAAGGCTTCCACTGCCTATCTTTGTAGTACTCATATTTAGTTGTACTATTCTAAAGTGCACCATCTGGGTATCTTGCAAGGAGATCTATTAGCACATTTGCAATATCCTCTGGAAATGTCAACTAATGCAAATAATCTATCCATCATTTTGGGTTACTCTAGCCTCAGCCGGGTCCTGATATCCCGTCCTTCTCTTAAACAATATTTGTTAGTTCCCATAGGGCATAACTAAGATCGATGTGTCCAATTATACATACCTCTGTTACCGTTGAAGGTAACTCCAAATGCTTATATCTCTCTTCCTGAATTGTAGATAATGTTCATCTTTACTAACTAGGTACCTTGTATCCATCTTTCTTATTCTTTTACTTGTTGAAACTTGTACCTTCTGATTCTCTCATTGCTTTTCACCATATTGGTGGATAAATATTCATGCTTTAGGGCTCCTCAACAAGAATCTTACATGTCTTAGTACATACATGATCTGCTGAAGACCTTACATTTACTCATTATAAACATCATGCATAATCAAGTTCCTCTAACTCAACTCTTCCACAACTACGTGCAATCCCTTACCAACCGTCTTTCTAAATGTAGGCATCGTTATATTATGAATAAGATAGGGTTTAAGAAATTGAGTTCTTACAACTGAGCTCTACCACACGATCTAGAGTAAGAAGAAATAGTGAGTCCTAAATGCCATGTAGCCTCCTGCTTATATGTGGCTCACAACACACCCATAAATAAGACTCTACTAGACACAGCTTGTAGACTCCATATGACAGAACTACTCTAATACCATTTTTATCACGACCCAAACTGATGGGCTGCGACGAGCACCCGATGCCATACTCGGCCCGAGCGTACCACTCTGTAACTATAAACTCTGGAGGGGTAACCTTTAACTTAGGCCGATGAGTCCATACTCTAAATCATCTTAAAATATCATCTCTCTCATCTGAGGGGTAAACATATACCCAAAAGCTCATATATATATATATATATATATATATATAGGCTGATGAGGTCGCCATGAACGTCTACTGATAGACCAAAATATACTGGACTCGTCTACAAGCCTATAGAGATAACTGAACCGTATCATGATCGGGACAGAGCCTCGACCTACCCATAAAAACCTGTATATATAAAATAGTCTCCAAGGTATAGACCCGGTAACTTTGAGAAAGTGGAGCGTACCAACCATGCTGATATTTGACTCTGTCTACTAGGAAGATCTATCCAGTTGTTTATTAGGACCTGCAGGCATGAAATGCAGCATCTCCAACAAAAGGGACGCCAATACGAAATAATTTACCGAGTATGTAAGGCAACAGAATAACTGAAAGCTAAAACTGAACTAAAAGTCAAAGATAATCTAAAGATATTCTTACCTGCAGATACTGACTTAACTCTCTCAATTTAGTAAGTAAAATAGTTGTCTGATCCTATAAGGCTTGGTATATATATAACTACTCTACCATAGTAGGCTCGCTCATAGGTTCTCGGCCATACTAGGCTCTGTATCTTGGCCATGCTGGGCTCGCTTATAGGCATTCGGCCATAGTAGACTCGGTATATAACTTACCATGTGATTAGAGGTTGCCCAATAGGGGCTTCGCCATCGATTATAGCTTGATGATAATGAAAATACTTTAATACCGTATATATAAACTCTTTGCTCTCTTGAATGGAAGAAGGAAATACTCAATTGAATATGAAGTCCCGATAAGGATAATATTGTAGCTTACAAAACTAGGAAAATATACGTAAATTTCGGGACATAAATTTTTCTTTATGCCTCGTTATCAAACTTGTGTAAATAAAAGATCATGAAAAATGTAGGAAAAGCATAGCCTTAACATACCTGTATGATCTCTTCCTTATTACTCAACGAAGCTCAAACACAACTTCTTGCATCTACAACAAGTGAAATGATATTGACGTTACCATATAATGTCGTACCATCGTATTTGGCTAGTCGCATGATTTAAGGAAAATCAGGCAGAAACTCCCCTATTTTTAATACATCTCGGAGACCACTAAGGGTCATCAACAACCTAACAACAACAACAACTATAACCAATACTAGCAACAACAATAATATAATCCAATATGAGTTTCCCCGATTATCTTAACAATCATATTGAGCGGCAAGCTCATTTTTTAACTCATAACAAGATATAAATTGAATCCAACTCTTATTCCATAAATTATTTTACAACCTTAAAGCGTCATAATTATATGTACCATATTATTTCTAGTTTAAAACCTCCACAAAATTCCTTCCAAAACAGACTCATACGTCTAACACCTTAATTTTTATCGTCTATCACTTGTTTTTCATCTTTTCTTATTCAATAAACTTAATTAACATCTAGGAAAGCTTAAACAACAACCACAATATTATCAAATTATTTCTCACAATTTTCAGCCACGACAAACCATATTTTTACTCACAAAACAGTCCAACCAAAAAGATAACTGTATCCCATGTTCCTTCAAGTGCATCTTATGGTTTTTCACTCAAACAACACAACCAACACAAGATTAACTTTAGGCACAATCAAGAAGATGTTATACATACCTTGGAAAGCAGCTACAACTCGAAACCCCATCTCAACTTAGCTCACAATAGCCCTCAATCGCACTAAAATATCATAGAAGTATTCTCTTGTAGTCTTTAACACCTTTGATGAGGATTTGTGTTGATTTCTCTTGAGTTTAGTTCTTGGAACCTTGGACAAGTTATTGGAGAGTTTGAGAGTGTTTTGCAGTAACTGATCTCTGGGTATTGACAAAATATAATGGATAAAGACAACTTATAAGCCCACCGCCTCAATTCTCCAAGCAGATGGGTAAGCTGCCTGCTTGGCAGCTTGAGCAGTGCCACTTCGGACACTTGTATCTCTCTCTACTCCGATACCGTATTGACAAACGGTTTGAAACTTTAGAACTAGAAACACAGGGATTTAATTCTATATAATGATCTCCATGTAACTCTCAATATATTGGGAGAAAACTGCGTCGCAACTTGGCCTATAAACCTGCCAGTTTTTTCGAAGTGCGACAACGTGACTTGGTGACCCTAGTTTATACATCCATATTTCTCTACGCCGATTTCGTATGAATAAATAGTTTGGACCATTGGAAACTAGGTTCCAAGGCTTAATTTTGGTAGGATATATTTCCCAAAATGACACCATAAAGCGTACGGATTTAATTTCTCAAAATGACTCGTTACAAAGCAAATCTTAACTCAATTTTTCCGCAAATTAAATCAAATTTTTTCCAAACTTTATTTTTTTATGTCCAAACATCATATATAGTCATATTATGACTTTACACTCATTAAATCATGATTAACAAATCTCATATTCATCACATATCGCCTTAGGACGCACAAGGTGTAACCCCGAACTTGTTAACTTTCGACAAAACTTATCTTCTTCATTTCGTTTAGGTTCTAAGCCTTCCAACCATCTTGGTACTTATTATTCATGATCATAAATATTATTAAATTCCACGATAACATGATCAACTTTATAAGTATTTGAAAGATGATTTCATTTATGAGCTTACATCAACTGACTTATGACGTACTCTTAATTACGTAAATATGGGGTGTAACAGTTGTGAAGATATGGAACTCCGCATGTTGAGACGTTGAGTGTATGCTTGAACAGCCCAATCGTCAGTGACCGGTGGCAAATCCATTCTCTTTGTTTGGAACCGAGATACGAATTTCCTGAGCATCTCGTTATCTGTCTGCCTTACCTTGAAAAGGTCCAACTTTTTTGTTGCAACCTTAATGGCTACGGCGTGTGTATTTACAAAAGAATCTGGAAGCATAGCAAACGAATCAATAGGATTAGGCGGTAAATTATGATACCATATCATGGCACTCTTTGATAGAGTTTTCTCAAATTTCTTCAGCAATACGGATTCAACTTCGTCATCTTCCAATTCATTTACTTTGATGGTGCACGTGTACGAGGTGAAGTGTTCATTTGGATCAGTCGTCCCGTTATACTTAGAAATCTCGGGCATACGAAACTTCTTGGGGATAGGCTTCGGAGCCACACTTGAGGGGAAAGGTTTTTGTACAAACTTTTTAGAATCTAATCCTTTCAATATTGGTGGTGCCCTCGAGATTTGGTCGACCCTGGAGTTATAGGTTTCCACCTTCTTATCATTTTCCTCGATCTTCTTTTCCACTGTCTTGATTTTCTTTGTCAACTCTTCGAGCATTTTTATAATAGAAGGATTGGTTTCCATTTCCTTCTTATTTTATTTTCTCAAAGTTGATTCAACCTTGTGCACAACTTCTTGGGGAGGCTCGAGTTCGATCCTGCTCGGTGTGTGATTTTGATTTTGGAGTTGAGTTATTGCTGCCTCTTAGGCCTGCAACATCTCAAAGATTACTCGCAAGCTAATCCCGCCATCTTCACCGCCGTATTTTGAGTATCTGATCGGGTACCCCCACGAACACTACTTTCGAGTGGACGATCATATTTCTATTGATGGATACATGTGAACTGACGTTGATTAGGTCTACAGCCAGAACTCCATCGAGGCCAGCAGGGGATGCAACGTTTTCGGGTGAAATGTTCTCATTCTCGCCGTGATGGCTAAAGTCATTGTCAATGTGTTGAGGTGATGACTGAGAGTTTGACATCTTTTAATCCTGTAATCAAAGACACTTCAAAGAACAAGCGTAAAGTTTTGTGTGTTACGAAAATATATACCAGGTAATTACCATTATTAGCTCCACGATGGGCGCCAAACTATTTACCCTAAAAATGGATAGCAATTGAATTTGTAATG
This sequence comes from Nicotiana glauca, assembly GCA_026770625.1. NCBI lineage: Eukaryota > Viridiplantae > Streptophyta > Magnoliopsida > Solanales > Solanaceae > Nicotiana > Nicotiana glauca. Next base: position 38,375 of record MU682741.1, read on the forward strand.
TGATTTTAAAGACACGTGATTTACTTATCACAAATTGAGAGAAAAGGTAAATTGACAATGGAAGTAACTGCAAATATAAATGAAGAAAATCAAATAAGTATAGCTTTAATCCTTGAGCTAAGCTGCCCTCGAATTAAATGAATATTTCGTCGGAAAGTATGAACACAATAACAAAAGTATTGAGAACTTAAGAGACAGTGAATATATAGCCTTCGCAATGTGAATATCATGATTACAAAATGATTAGAACCCCCTTTATATAGTAGAGAAATTCCTCTTATGGTACAATTCTAAATACAGAAAGAAATCCCATGACTGGCTAAATAACCGTCTTGACTTGATATGTGCCGTGATTTTCACCACGATCCTTGCCCGATCAAGGATATTTTGGCTTTCTGTTATTCTACTTAGCACTCTTCCTTCGGTCTCGTCCGATCTCTATCTCGCTTTGGTATCGATCACGGCTGGTCTAGATCTTGATCGGTTATTGATTCATGAGCTTAGCAATTCATCTACGTGCCATGATTCGATACAATGCGAGGTCGAGTCTTGGTCTGCCACCCTAATTTCGATTAGACGTACAAAATTAGGGAAGCTCGATTTTGACTGTATACAATGACATATATTAACATCTGCATCAGCTTATAGACTTTCACGATTATCATCACTTTTGAGATTTTATTGAGTTTGAACTCTTGAGGATTTCAGAACTTCTATTTCTCCATCCCTTTCCTTTTTTGTCTTTATGAAAGCCGGGCACCATTATTCGAGATTAAAACTTATTTGGATGGTTATTGTTGTTCATTTTATAATGTGACAGATTCCGATGCAGTTAAAAAATATTACTCCCTCCGGTCTAAAATAAGTAATTTTTTGGATGTCTTCACATAAATTAAGAAATTTATCTTTTACCATTAATTAGCAATAGAATTGACCATATTAACCTTTAATATCTCACATAAGCACTCATAATATATATTCCAATACTATTTACTTCAAGGACAATGTAGAAAAAAAATTAATTCATTCTTAAAATCTGAACAAATCACTTATTTTGAATCACAAAAAAAAGGGCCAAAAAATCACTTATTTTGGACCGGAGGAAGTATTACACAATGCTCACTGTAGCAAAAGGAAAAGGAAGATCTAGTATGAATAAGTCAAAGTATAGTATTCTAAGGATAAATTTGGAGCTTAACACAATATTTATTAAGAGCCAACACTTGGAGACCGTTTGGAAAACCACCTAGAAAATAAATTTAATTGCAATTAGGTGTAATTATACAATTTGATATATTTGTTTGGTCAAGTAATTACTTGGTCAACATAAGTATAATTGAGAGGATGTAATTACACTCTTCAATTCTCAGGTGAGGGGAAGAGGAGATTGAGAATTGGTGGTAATTACACTATATAATTACGAGGTATTGTAGCTTTTTAATTTTTTATTTTCAAATATATTGAATACTATTTTTTTTTATTTTTTTTATTTCTCTTATTCTCATTTTTAACCTTCCAACATGTTGCTTATGGCGTACTATGCTTCCATATAATTTTGCAACTTCTCATATTTTGCTTCTTCCTTTTATATTTTCTTTATTTTTCTTAGTTGTCAAGCATAATTTCGTATTTTACTAGCTTTGTTTTCTATTCATTTGTATAAAATAATTGTTAAGAAAAACCTTTTAAACTCATATTTAACTTTTTTGTTATTTAAAAAGTACAATAAATTATAATTTTTTTTACTTTGCTCACATGAGTTGGATTTTTTTTTAAATCCATAATTAAATTTTTTATTGATTATTTAAAGTTAAGTTGAAGTATTATTTATTTGAAAGATAGTTAAGATACTAGTAATTTTTTCGATACTAGTTATTAATTTATGATTATTTATTACTTTTGTTTGTTAAAAATACTTTTAAATACCTGGTTATAAATAATATCTAGTATTTCTTGTACATGTACATGTATTTATCACATATTAATGAGTTAATAAAAAAATCATTATTGCAATTTTGATTAATTAGTTTAAGTAAATACATAATTTAGTTGGAATAGACTTACTACTTTTAATATATTATTATCAATTTTTAATTATTAAAAAAATTTTGATAGGTTAATCTAGAAAAAAAAATTAACTATATATTTATGCTTGTCCAACCAAATATGACAATGAAAATTATACTTGTAATTTTATTCTGAAAAAAAAATAAATTATTACAATTAATATATTATGTAATTATTAGATTGTCTATTGACTATCTAGTAATTACATCCAAGTAGGATCTTGCAGCTCTTGAAAAAAACGAGAGTAATTGGATAAATCATACAGTAAATAATTAAAAGTGGAGGTTCTTTCTACATTTTCAAGTTTGAAGAAGGGCTAAGCAAAGTGCCCATGTGCCCACATGCTCCCTTTTTTTTTTTTTTGTTTAAATTTATTTTAATTACATGCTTCCTTCTCGAAACAGGAATTGTTAGGACCATTTCGTAATTATATTTAACGGAAAAGGTCCAAATATGCCCATGAACTATGTGAAATAGGATAAATATGCCCATCGTTAATAGTTAGGCACAAATATACCCAAACCGTTCAATAGTTGTGCAAATTTACCCTTTTTTTAACGGAAACAATATTTTTTTCTTTTCCTTTTTTAATTAATTAAAATTAAAATATTTTTTTCTAAAAGTTTTTTTTACTAAAAACTGAAGAAAAAAAACGGAAATATTTTTTTCTAGTTTTTACAAAAGAATTAAAAAAAAATTCTAAAACAATATTTATGTAAAAACAGAAATAAAATCTAAAAAGTAATTTTCTAAAGCAATATTTTGTAAAAACTGGAAAAAAAAAACTGAATTTATTTTTACTAAAAATTGAATAAACGAAAAAAAATTGCTTTAAAAAAACTAAAAAATTATTTTCTAAAACAATATTTTTGTAAAAACAGAAATAAAATCTAAAAAGTAATTTTTTAAAGCAATATTTTTGTAAAAACTGAAAAAACGAAAAAAAAAATTACTTTAAAAAAACTGAAAAATTATTTTCTAAAACAATGATTTTTGTAAAATCTAGAAAAAAAACTAAAAAGCAATTTTCTAAAGTGCTAAAAACTGGACAAAACTGAATTTTTTTAAACTAGAAACTGATAAAAAGAATTTTTTTTTTCAGTTTTTACAAAAATATTGCTTTAGAAAATTACTTTTTAGATTTTATTTCTGTTTTTACAAAAATAATTGATTTATAAATTATTTTTCAGTTTTTTTAAATCGACATTTTTCAAAAAACTGGAAAAAAATATTTTGATTTTAATTAATTAAAAAAAAAGAAAAAAGTTTTTTTTTCCGTTAAAAAAGGGCAAATTTGCACAACTATTGGACGGTTTGGACATATTTAGGACCAACTATTAACGACGGGCATATTTGTCCTATTTTACATAATTCACGGGCATATTTGGACCTTTTCTGTATATTTAACGAAACGTGGGGGAAAGCTATATCCAAACTCAAATTGATATTGAGACGTAGGGATAGAGGTGGAGTCAGGATTCTACCCTTATGTGTTAGGAATTTTAATCGGTTTAAGTTATTGGGTTTTAAATTAATAATTTATACATATTCAATGAATTTTTTAAGACAAATACAAGGGTTGAACCAAAACTACTGGGTTCGATCGAACCTGTTGGCGGCACTCTAGCCCCGCCTGCGTATGGACCACGTATAATGACTTTATTTACAAATTCCAAATTCTTACACTAAAATAAAATATTAATTCCAGATTTCCATTCTATAAATGGCACAGTGACGCGTGTCCTTTACAAGAAGAAGACTTTTAACATTGAAAAGAAGGATAAGGAAGTAGTATTGTTATTTTTGAATCCAATAGTGTTATACCAAATTAAAAGTAAGAACTTATAGACCAAATTATTCAACATACATTACTAATGACTTTGACCACGACATGAAAACCAAGTTAATCTAAATATATTGTCTCTGGGTTGATTTCAAATGCTTCATAAACGTCATCTAATTCTAAATTAAAAATCCTCTCTTAATCCAAAAGTCTCCTCCCAAAGGGATAGTAAAAAAATATGAATTTGCAAAGGGGCTATATTAATCTATATATTCTGTCTCTATATAGTAGTAGTTTCACATATCTTTCTCAATCAATTAAAAACTACTAGAAGTCACTCAGACACTATTGAAATTTTTTTTTTTTGGCAATCCACTAGGCAAATGCCTAGGGCTGATTTTTTTATTAATAAAAGAAAAAAAATACAATAATTAGGAAAAGTACAAATAAGAGGGGCAATAACACCAGTGGTGTTGCCTATATGTCTTGACTATATAATCATTCCTCTGCGCCTCACATTGCCTTATGATAGCAACCTCATGTAGAGGATTCATGGTGTAGCTGCCGACAAAGTCTCACGAGGGCATATAATCTCATAGCCGTATGGATATTTTTCAAAGGAATAGGACCAAGGCAACACAAACCGGGCTAAACCTTACCTTACTAATCTTATTGAGGCAAAGAAAAGGCCTCACCTACTAACAAGCATGTAAAAAATAAGAACTTGAACGGACCAAATATTTAATGATCATCATAGAGTTTATAACATACTCTGTGATGATATTACAAATGATAAAATAGAATATAGCAGGAATTAAAATCTTGTCCCTTCTTTTTCAAAGTTGTAAAATCTTCAAATTGTAATTCTTTGCTGTTTACCTCAACCGTGTTCAAAATATATTAAAAAATCATTATTTCTTTTTTGAATGGTTGGACCTCGTTGGTGTAGTTTGGTCATCTTGCTTTTGTTTGGCAACTCTCATTAGAGGCCGCCTAACATTTAAAAAATCTCTAACCTTGTCGTCCCAACTATTTTTCCTTGTATGAGATTTCCTATTTTTTTCGCTATGCATTGGTGATAAGTCACCTTTCCTTGCTACCTCTGCCCGGAACTATTGTAGTGTCGCATCTTCCTCACCTTCTTCATAAACATCTCTCCCAAAGTTTACAGGATTTGGCATGTCTTGATCAATATCTTGAAACGCCAAAGTATTTCCATCTTCTTTGGTCTATGGCAATGCATGAAAAATCGTTTCAACAGATATATAGTCATATTATGACTTTACACTCATTAAATCATGATTAACAAGTCTCATATTCATCATATGTCGCCTTAGGACGCACAAGGTGTAACCCTGAACTTGTTGACTTTCGACAAAACTTATCTTCTTCAATTCGTTTAGCTTCTAAGCCTTCCAACCATCTTGGTACTTGTTATTCATGATCATAAATATTATCAAATTCCACGGTAACATGATCACCTTACTTTATAAGTATTTGAAAGATGATTTCATTTCTGAGCTTACATCAACTGACTTATGACGTACTCTTAATTACGCAAATGTGGGGTGTAACAGTTGTGAAGCTATGGAACTCCAATGTTGAGACCTTGAGTGAAGGATTGAATAGCCCAATCGTCGGTGACCGGTGGCAAATCATTCTCTTTGTTTGGAACCGAGATACGAATTTCCTGAGCATCTCGTTATCTTTCTGCCTTACCTTGAAAAGGTCCAACTTTTTTGTTGCAACCTTAATGGCTACGTCGTGTGTCTTTACAAAAGAATCTACAAGCATAGCAAACGAATCACTAGGATTAGGCGGTAAATTATGATACCATATCATGGCACCCTTTGATAGAGTCTTTTCGAATTTCTTCAGCAATACGGATTCAACTTCGTCATCTTCCAATTCATTTCCTTTAATGGCGCACGTGTACGAGGTGAAGTGTTCATTTGGATCAGTCGTCCGGTTTGTTGATACCCAATTTTTTTCTAAGTATTTTTTATACCCAAAGATTTTCAAAATAGCATATTGGTGCATATATAAGCACACCTAAGAGTTTTGGCATTTTTTAATAATTTTTTAAAACCAACTTATTACCTATAATTATTTTCAAAATTATCATTTTGGTGAATAATTTATTTTATTTTTACATTTACACCAAAATATAATTAATATAATTTTTGCATATTTTTACAAGTTCATTTGGTATTTTTAAAGCTAAATTCCATATAGTTGCAATTATAGCCTATCTTGTAGTTTATGGCATTTTATGTTTATAAAATTAGTTTCAGCATTTTTAAATTAATATTTATATAATATTCATTTACCCAGTACTCTTAATTTATTTTTAAAATATGTATTACTATTTTATAAAATATAAAAGGGAAAATTGGCTATTTACGATTTGGCCTCAATTGCATTTCAATTATAGCCAATTTGGCAACCCCAATTAACCCAATTTCAGAGGCCCAAAATTACCCAGCCCAATTACCTAATCTACCCGACTTCCTTTTTTAATTCCAAACGACCTCTTGCCCTACCCCATTTCTCACCAAACGCCGCCCTTGGATTCCTCTCTTCTCTCAACTCTCTCTCAACTCACCTCAAACCCTAGCCGTCGCCTCCCATTGAAACTCTAATCCATGGCTTCCCAGACTCATCAGAGGCCTATACCGGCCTCCCATGGCTACTATGTGCTTATCTCTGAGGTCCTGTGACCAGACCTTGAAGGGGTCTCGACTAAGCTTTTGCTCGATGGTTGTTCTCTGATCATCTTCAACCTCTGTCCAGCGAGCCATGTCCATTCGAGCTCGATCTTCGACTATCCCGCCTAGATCGGGAGTTTTCAAAGCCTTTCTCATCTCCTGGGTTTCTTACGAAACCCTAAATCTAAGGTTTCTTCGATTTCTTTTTTAGATCTGCTCTAGATCTATGTGTGTTTGAACTTTCTAAGCATGTTTCTCGAAGTTTCCCCAATTTTTTTTTCTTTTAAAACTCTATGTTCTTTTAACTGGTTTTATGTTAGGTTATTTTGAATCTCCTCTCTTAGTATTGGCATGTCTCTGTACTTTGCTTGTTTGTTTTCCTTATCTGAGTAAGCATGGTGAAAACCCTAATTTTTTGGGATTTTTGTTTGAGTATGTTGTTAAGGTTTATTTCGATTCATATGCTTATTATCTCTAGGTTCATTTGTACCCTACTTTTGGAGACTATTCGAGTCCTTTGGGGTTTGTTTGTGCAACTTGTCTGTTTAAAGTTATTCAACTTGATTCCTTGCTGCCAACTCTTTTTTCTTTATGTAACTCATCTGATTCTGAGTTTTACTTTCTTTTAACTACACTAATCTCTCATAAGGATTTCCTTACTTTTTACTGTGAGACCTTTACTCGCTTTGACTCTCTTCTTCACTTTGACTATGCGTGTGAGTCCTGACTATCTACTGAATCCTATGCTTACTCCTACTACTATTGTATGGTGTTTGTTTTGCCAATGTGCTTGGCCTCGCATGACTAATGTTTCCGTTCACTCTATTTATATGCTGAAGTGCAGAATCATATTTCTTCCTTTATTGATCTTGATTTTGTGACTGATTTCAAAATATTTTCTTACGAGCCCTGATTTCACTCGATGTTTAAAATCAATCGATTCTTTTCCCTTTACTATTATATTTTTACCTTACTGAATCTTTCCCAAAATAAGCCAATTTTTGTACCTAGACTCTATTGTCTACTTCATGCTTTTACTACTCTTTTTATGGCAATAATCAATCTGTCCCTGAATTGATTTTCTTTCCTTAATTAAACTTGTTGACACCCGTTAGACAGTGATTCCTTAATTAAAGGGGAATCACTTGGGTTAATGTATTCTAACTTGTGATTGTTTCCTTATTTGTGTTAAAATTATACTGCTCTCTACTCGTTCTTAAAAAACTATAAATACCTCTCCCTCTCCTCCTTCAAAAAAAAAGAAGTTCTAACGAACACATACAGTATACTCACTACTTCTCTTTCTCAAATACTTTCAAAGTTCTCTCAAAGGCATTCGAGTTTTCTGCTGAAATCATAAGTTAGTTTCTTTGTGGCTGCAAGTGTTCTCTTCTCTTTATGTTTACTTTGCAACTGGTATGTCTCTTTAGTTTAATATTGCCTCTCCCTTATTTGTTTTACACTTTATTTCTTTTGTGCTTGTTTCTTACTGCATTTCTGCAAGTTTGCCACCTTTGTTCCTATATGAATCCCCTATCCCTGAACCTCTTATATGTTGAGCTATGGTTCATAAAGCATGACAATACTTAAACATTGTTGTTCATGTGTCTGGACTGGATTCCTTGAATCCTAAACTCTATCAATTCCCACTCCCTTTCCCTTTATGTCTAATCACTGTCCAGGCCATGGTCTGGCAGTATCCTAATCATTGTCCAGACCATGGTCTGACCTTCATAGGTCTATGCTCATGTTTGTTGGCTAAATAGGTTCGGTCAGGGGTGTGCCAGCCTGCTTTGTGGCTAGGCATGATCACTTGCCTGCCTGGGTAACCATTATCTCTTCTTTTGCACTTACACTCATTCTTAGAAATTAAGTTCTGCCCCTCTCTTGTGAGCCTTGCCTTGGGACCCTGGAGCTCCCTCTGAACTTGGACGCCGGAGAGCTAGCCTTTCCACACTGCACTATAACCTGTTCTAATTGGTATCTTGGGTGTAAGCAATGCCTGGAATTCCTGAAATTCCTTGGAACTTTGAAACACCCTGGACGAAGATGAGGCTTTGAAAATCTGGATCTCGGAAGTGGTTCAATCTCATATTGTTAGATATTAAGTTTGCATTAGGCTCCTTGAATGCAGCTGTAACTTCTGATGTATTTTAATTTCTGTCTTATTTTTACGGGTCTGTAATAACTTGTATAAACTCGGAGAATCTAGTAAACAGGGAGGGATTTACTTTCATGCACAAAAAAGGGTAGAAAGCATGCCTATAGGATCTTTTTACTGTTAATATGTGTAAATTCACAAGTAGAAATCATTCCTATAGGATCGAATGCTTAATTTACTTTTCATGCATATAGACACCATGCCTATAGGATTTAATTCTTAACTTTCTGCAATCATGCATATAGTTACCATGCCTATAGGAACGTGCATCTTTATGACATTAGGCAAACCATTAGGTTTTAATGAAAATCAGCATCATGTTTACAAGTCTGTTAACGTTTAAAAGAGGTTAAAATCAAGAACTCGTAGAAATCATGCCTATAGGAGCCTTAAATCAAATTTGTCTCACTCTTCTAAAACATTATTGCTTTTCTTTGCCAAAACAAACAATCTTACATGCTTTCTGAACTCTTTAAACTCTCTCATAATCAATTCGGTGCATATTTTCTGAAAACTTGCTGCTTTCCTGATAACTTGACAAGCGTTTTCCAAATCAATATGATTTCAGTTCTTTATAAACCCTTTTGAATCAACCTGCAATTCAGTTCTTTGTTAAAACTCAGCAACTCTTTTCTTAAACAGTATGTTTTTCCAAAACTCGTTAAAAACTCTTTTCCTGAGTTAAGTCTGCGATCTCTTCCTGAAACTTCTCTTATTCTGCAAATCCTTTACAATCAGTAGTTCTGTCCCATTTAGATAAAAGTGCGTTAATTAGAGTGGCTCAGTCTTTGACAACTTCATCCGAGTGAGCCTAATGTGGACTTCCTGTCTAAAAGTATGTGTTGAGCCAGTCCGCTCGCGCTTTAATTTAAGACCAAACCAGTACTTGCAAGACATGCTAAACTATATGATTTATCTGGTTTAAGGAGGTTTATATGAGCCTTTCTTGCTTATCTATTTTCCTTTTTGTTGCACTTATGTGTTTTGGTTGACGCCTTAGTATTTTGTCCTTTGAAAACTTCTAAAAGCCCCAAATCCCTTTCCCTTTAGGATTAGTAGTCCATTTGCCTCCGGGACTGATAGGATTGGGGTGGGTAATAGCATGCAATAAGTAACGATACCATTCCGCGCTTTAACACCTTAACGGGGTGGGAAGGGTAGACATAGAGATGATGATCACACGATAACACTATGCATACAAATTGGGTATCGGTGTTGTGTGGATGATCCATGTGATGTATAAACCTAGGACCCCCCCTCCCTCTTTACTAGTTGTTATTTTCAGGTTTTCAAAAGTAGTCCAATTTTTAAACTTTCGCTTCTTTTCATTTCTTTTAAATTACTTGCCTCAATAGTTTGACCCTTCCCTTTACTTGTGTATCTCTTCTTTAATCACAAACCGCTTCCTTCCAAATTTTAGCTCTTTTATCCTTTTTTTGTGCTTTCTTATTTGTAACTGTTATGTGAAAGATTCTCGTATTTGCAATGATTGCTTGTCTACTTGTTTGTTTGCATTTAAAGTCACAATTGTAGCATGGCCGGGAACCACACTAGTGGATCTTGAGGGGTGCCTAACACCTTCCATTCGAGATAATTTCTAGCCCTTACCCAAACTCTGGTTTTCATCTCAAATTCTTTCTTAAAGTGTCTTAATGCACTATAATCATTAGGTGGCGACTCTACAAATCCAAAAACCCAATTCCCAAACGGGAATAGAGTTGTCCTCCCAAATGTCGTAAACCCGATTTCGCGAGAAAAAGGGGGCGTCATCAACATGGCGACTCTGCTGGGGATTCTTTAGGCTTTTACCATTGCATGCTATATGTGACTTTATTGCTTTCTTTTACTGCTTTTGTTTAATGCCTTTATTTGAAACTGACTTGTTTCTTTTGTTTCTTTTTCTTTAATTAATTTCGTTTACCGCTTTCCCGTCAATGTTGTTGTAATTTTGAGCAATCATTGTAAACTTTATTGTATGAACGTGAAAATACATGTCAATTTGTTTCATTCTTGTAAACTGCATTTTCAACATCATATTCCACTCGTGCCAGACAAATACTATAGCAACACTTATAATGAGTAGTTGCGCGCTTCCAATACTATCACCCCCTAGATTTGGCAAAGGCATATTTGCGGTAAAATCAATCGACGGTTCCGTGCCTTTCCCTCTTGAGTTGTCCGCTCATGGGTACCTGTCTAATACCCCAATAGAAACCTTACTCCATTTAAACTATACATGCATCATGGTCAAACCTAGCCGAGTCAGTTATGTTATCCACATAATGACTCATTAGGATAGCCTTGTCCAAAGTCCACCGGGTTTCCTTGAAACCCAAACGGATACCTCCTTGTTTTGTGCATTTATTTGGAGAACTAAATGCTTGCTATGCTAACTATTGGTTTAAATAGTCGAGTCCGGTAGGGTACGGGCCTAACACTCTGTTTTGCAGAAAATGAGGCACGAAGTCCCCAGATTTGGCATGGTAACCAACATTTATCCAAGGCTGCTAAATTGGTGGAAAGACCTCCACTCCAGTGATCAGACGCTCATCCTCAAATACTTAGGGAATTTGCCTTCACTTCTAGAAAACCAGTCTGACGACAAAATCATAGAGGCTGCAAAGGAAATGCAGGCGGACATCTGGCCTGAGTTTATTTGCTACTAGGACTACGCGAGCTGGTGAAACTGTTCGAGGGAGACAAAGAAGCCGAATCTGGGGAAGGTCCTTCTGGGACCAAGTAGTTAGGAGTCTTTTATTTTGCTTTAATGATGTAATAAGGCCAATGACCACTAGTGACATTTTTACTTTCCATTGTTTAGAGTCGTTTTGGATTCGTCTTGTTTTTATCAATAAAATGAGGCATTTAGCATTATAAGTTCTCTAAAACTATTTGTCGCTAGGCCTACCTCGGGCATAACGAGGCACCAAAATTAGGACGCGATTTACATTTTTTCGCACAACGTGTTTAAATGCTGTAATATTTTTTCTCATAACCCGCACTAACTTGTTACCTTTTTGTTTTTCTTTTATTCTCCTCCCCAAAGGTTAGTTCGTGCATTCTGGCACCATCGTCATACTCCACCAGATCCAAGGGCCCTCCTCATCCAAGTCTTATCCGGAACAGAAACAAAGGTAGAATGGGAGATCCAAGCGCCAGAAAGGAGATTGAAATGCCTCAGGGTACCCCGGTTGCTAAGGAAATGCTACTCAACTGGAGCAAAAGTTGTTGAAATTCTGAGAAGAGCTGGATCAGGTTCGGAATTTGGCGAACCTATCATTTTCCCTCACCGATCCTGATGTCAACATCCAGAATCCCGCACCTCCACAAAACACCCCACAACCACAGATACAACTGTCATACCTCATTTTTACTACTACACCCCCGGAAGGGATATAATAAAGGGAGTTATTTCCAACTTGAAGTGACAACCAAAACAGGATTTATTTTATTAAAAATCAGATTCGCCACTTGGGAGATTTATGGTGTCCCAAGTTACAGGTTGAATCCCGAATCGAGGAAAAGATTGACTCTAAATTACAGTCCGCGAACCAGAAATCAGGGTAAGGAATTATGTTAACTCAGGAGAAGGTGTTAGGCATTCCCAGGTTCCGTGGTTCTAGCACGGTCACTCAACTATCATATTCGGCTTAAATTATTTGATTTTAAACAATTATGAACCTATTTGCAAATTTTAATTTTAACCGCTTTTAGTCATTTTTAGGGATATTGCAACGCTGTTAAAACACGTCTTGAACCACATCACATAAATGCACCCGCAGTCTTCGACATATTTTAATATTGTTGAGATTTAGATTTGGGTCACATAAATATGCACCCGAGTTTAAGAAGGTAAAATTATTAAATATTGCGCCTAAAGCAACTAACGCGTTGTTAACTTTGCGAGGGCCATGGAAATTAGCTAAATGTCACGCCTCGGATTCTAATTTTAAAGGATTGTACCCAAACTAAAGCAAACTATGGATGTTCATAATTATTTTCCTAAATTTACACAAGTGTATTAGTTTTTTTTTGAAGGAATAATACAAGATCATTGGCGGCTTGCGAAATCCCACATCTCTAGATTATCATCTTACCCAGATTTGGAGGAAAAACTAGTCTTATATTATTTTGCATCAATGGAGTTCTACAATCTACAATCTTCAGTGCACAATTTATTTACTTAACTAATTAATGAGAATGACTAGTTTCTCGTAAAAAAAAACAAAGAAAAAACCAAATTCACGCCTACCCGTTACCTCAAGAAAATCGAACAAACAGAAGCCAAAAAATAACATTGATAAAAATCTAGAATCTAAACCATGTCCAAGATTATACAAAAAAATAGAATCTAAACCATGTCGCCTAAAAACAGTAACGTTCCATCAAAGTTTTTTCTTAAATCAATTCTCATGTCTTAATATTTCAACAACAGAAGAGAACTTTAACGTGCAATGAGCTAAGATCAATCCAAAGTCCACATTAACGAGCAATGATAAACTCAGCATCCAAACCAAATTCATAAGCAAATCATGCTATTCTATTACAATGATAAGCAAAATATAGAGTCAGAGAAAGAACGAAACCTTTTCAATCGCCTGATGCAAATGTTAAACTTCCAAGTTCACACGAAAATAGAACAGCAAAGTCGGGCAAGAAATCGCAAGCAAAATCGAAACCTCGAACCAGAAACCTCATCGAATTCGAAACGGACTCCCTCCGATGGCGACCTCCATACGATTCAATGACGACCTCGACTTTGGAACGAGAATTAGAGAAAGACGTTTTTTGATTTTTGAGACGAGAATCACGAAAATGCAAGAAGAAAACAAAGTATTTTCGTTTTGTATGAGCGACTGAATCGCGACTGCATTTTGGAGTTACTTCAATCAGGTTTCATGGCATTTTCGGTAGCTGTCTTATGGTGGTCATGTGGCTGATGGGTGGTCGTTGGGGGTTCTCGTTTTGGGCGTGTTTAAGATCGTGTGAAGAAAAAGAAGCAGCAACTACTGCAGGTTGAGGAAGATGAACTCAAGGGTCATTGGTTTTGGTCTGGTCATTGGCTGAAGCTCAACCCATGGAGGAGATGGAGTAAGGTTTTCGCTGGTTCTTTTTTGGATTGGAGAAGAAGCAGATCGTTTGGGGATGGGGTCTGTTCCAGCGGTGCCCCCTCTCCTTGTTTAGACTCTTTTGGCATTAATTTATAGGTAGAGTCTAGGTCTAGGTGTAATTTTGTGTATTTGTCAATTAGTCCCTAGGTCCTTTTGTGTTAAGTCCTTAGGGTCTTTTATTTATTTTTTGTCCCAAAGAATAGTCAAGAAGGGTTCCTAGACTACACAAGGACTTCTTTTTATTTATTTATTTATTTATTTATTTTATTTTTAAAAATAAAATAGAATACTACACAATGCCAAAGCTAATCTTAACTAATTAAACTAGACATGAAACTATTTTTGTGCTTTTTTTTGAATTTATGAAAAATGCATAAACTAAAATATTTTTTTATAATTTTTGTGTTTCTTGTAATAAACTAAAGTAAAAAGTCAAAATGAGTTGAAATAGCACTATTAGGCATAAATTGGATATTTACATGCTAAAATATGAAAAATCTTGGGGAGGGTCAAAAATCACATGTCTACAGCTGCCCCTCTTTGACTGGGAACACGAAGAGTTTTCAGACAAAGAATGACTAGACAGGTTTTTTGACCCAACCCTTATTTGAATAGACTAGACCTAAGAGAAAAGGGGAATGTGACCGACGCTATAAAGGAATCAGGCCACGTGTAGTTCCGAAATGAGCGAGATGATGGAGTATGCCGAGGTGGAGAGCCAGTCGAGGTGCCGTTCTGCCAAGGTTCCGATCCGCGGTCCTGCTATTACATCAAAAATCAAAACATGAAAAAGACTAGCTAAGCCTGTCAACTACGAGTTACAAGATTCCTATCTATAAGTCTTCTGAAGCTTGATCTTGAGTCTTGAATGGTTCTTCATGCAGACTTTGGATCTGAACCTTGACGCTTGCTAGTTGCAGGTGCTTCACTCTTCCTCAGCTTTTCGGACCAAACCCGGACACCACACCACGCTTGTGACCCCAATCATGTCTTAAGCAATTCACATCTTTCTCTACTTCTGCATTTGGATTCACTTTCGCCTTCTTTTGTTTCTCCTCTGCTTTTATTATTTTAGATTGTGACCAATTTCCGCTGGTCGTCCCGGACTATTGACTCGCATTATTCCCGCAAGCCTCCTTTGTTGCTGACTTGAATTGTGATATGAGATGTTTTACCCTGTCTCCGAGTGATGCTTGACTGCTAAGACTTGAAACATATGCCTCTGTTCTCTAAGCGGGCTCCTACTGCTAACACTTGAAATGTATTCCCTTATTCTCCAGGTGGGCTCCGGATTACCGTCACTTGAAGTGTATTCCCTTGTTCTCCAGGTGGGCGCCTAACTGCTGAACTTGAAATGTATTCCCTTGTTCTCCAGGTGGGCGCCTGACTTCAACAAAATAACAAACAAAGAAAATTTCTTGCCCCAGTTTGGTCGCTGG
The DNA here is from genome assembly GCA_026770625.1 of Nicotiana glauca. Classification (NCBI taxonomy): domain Eukaryota; kingdom Viridiplantae; phylum Streptophyta; class Magnoliopsida; order Solanales; family Solanaceae; genus Nicotiana; species Nicotiana glauca. Next base: position 53,644 of record MU682741.1, read on the forward strand.
GCACGTCATGTTACCAAATATTAAAAATTTGAAAGCTAAAATTTGAATTGTACTTCCCTTGTTCTCCAGGTGGGCGCCTGATTGCTGAACTTGAAATGTTCCCTTGTTCTTTAGGTGGGCGCCTGATTGCTGAAACTTGAAGTTTATTCCCTTGTTCTCCAGGTGGGCGCCTGATTGCTGAACTTGAAATATATTCCCTTGTTCTCCAGGTGGGCGCCTGATTGCTGAATTTGAAATGTATTCCTTTGTTCTCCAGGTGGGCGCCTGATTGCTGAAACTTGAAGTTTATTCCCTTGTTCTCCAGGTGGCCGCCTAACTGCTAAAACTTAAAATAAATGCCTCTGTCCTTCAGGCGGGCTCCTAATTGCTAAAACTTGAAATATATGCCTTTGTTTTCCAGGCGGGCGCCTGATTGCTGAACTTGAATTGTATTCCCTTGTTCTCCAGGTGGGCGCCTGACTGCTGAACTTGAACTGTATTCCCTTGTTCTCCAGGTGAGTGCCTGACTTCTGAAACTTGAAATGTATTCCCTTGTTCCCCAGGTGGGCGCCTGACTTCTGAACTTGAAATGTATTCCTTTGTTCTCCAGGTGGGCGCCTGATTGCTGAAACTTGAAATGTATTCCTTTGTTCTCCAGGTGGGCGCCTGATTACCGAACTTGAAATGTATACCCTTGTTCTCCAGGTGGGCACCTGATTGCTGAACTTGAAATGTATTCCCTTGTTCTCCAGGTGGACGCATGATTTCAACAAAATAACAAACAAAGAAAATTGCTTTCCCCAGTTTGGTGGCTGGGTGCGTCATGTTACCAAATATTACTAAAAATTTGAAAGCTAAAACTTGAATTGTACTTCCCTTGTTCTCCAGGTGGGCGCCTGATTGCTGAAACTTGAAATGTATTCCCTTGTTCTCCAGGTGGGCGCCTGATTGCTGAAACTTAAAATGTATTCACTTGTTCTCCAGGTGGGCGCCTGATTGCTAAAACTTGAAATGTATTCTCTTGTTCTCCAGGTGGGTGCCTGATTACCGAACTTGAAATGCATACCCTTGTTCTCCAGGTGGGCGCCTAATTGCTGAACTTGAAATATATTCCCTTGTTCTCTAGGTGGGCGCCTGATTTCAACAAAATAGACAAACAAAGAAGATTTTCTGCCCCAGTTTGGTGGCTGGGCACATCATGTTATCAAATATTAAAAATTAAAATCTAAAATTT
>MU682741.1:80928-111372 GCA_026770625.1 Nicotiana glauca
CCCCCCCCCCCCCATTCCTCCGTAATCTCCCCTCCTCCCGTCTAATTTGTATATGTGTAGTGTGTGAATTGTATATTCCCCCTCCCGTAAATCCTTGCACAAAATGTGTAAAAGGTATCTCCCACTACTCTAGGGTTTAGGGTAGCGGGGTTGGGTATGGTTATTGGGCTTAGGTTATTATGGGCTAGGTCCGAAAATTAGGCCTAAAAACGGGTAGTTTGAACCCGAATATTATTCTTTGCCCGGAATCGAGAATAAAAATACGATGTTATTTAATTAATCCTACATAAGCAAAATAACTATTAAAATGAGAATGACAATTAAAACAAAATTATTTTTATATTTTTTTCAAGATTACAATAACTACAAAATATTAATATAAATAATTTTTTTGTAATTTTCATTTTTATATAAAGATAAAATATAAAGCATTATTTTTTGTATTTTTTAAGTTTAAAATGACTACAAAATATTAATAAAACTATTTTTGTAATTTTTGAAATTATATAAAGATAAAAAATAAGGTACTATTTTTTGTATTTTTCAAGTTTATGACAAATGCATAAACTAAAATTTATATATATCTTNAGACTGAGGCTATTTTTGTAAAATGACTTATTCAGCCAAAAGGTGGCCAGAAGTGAAAATTTGTCTAAGACCCTGCAGAGCCAAGAACCTAAACTCACTAGGAAGACCGGCCCCTATGTGGGTTGCCTACGTATCCCGCCCCGGAAGACGAGAATCAGGTTCGCGTAGTTCGGGCAGATTGGATACGGTCGAGAGAAAAAAACAACTAGTTTAGAGAAAACATATTTGTTGATTTTCATGACAAAGGATGAAACATGCAAAATCTTTTTGGATTTTCTTTTCCTCTTATTTTTTCTAATTTTCGGAAAAATAATGAAAAGGTGCAAAATCTTTTTTTTTTTTTCTAAATTTTCAAGCTCTCTTTTTCTTTTTCTTCTTCTTTTTTTTTCTTTTTTTTTCACTATTTTTTTTTCATTTGCCCTCAGCTATCCTTGGTCTGCCAGATGACCTTTTTGACCCTTGAATAAATGCAACATGTAGCACATAGGATGCATCAAGATAATCTATTATTTTGGGTGCACCTGTCCTAGACGGACCCAACCCCTGTGTTGAGTCCCCTAAGTCAAATGCACATGATGCAAACAAGCGTTCCTACTAGGGATCCGGCATGGGGTTTTGTTATTCTAGGTTTAAAACCTGGGTTTTTTATTCTAGATCTGGCTTACCCAAGCGGACAACTCGAGTCCGGCTTAGTAACTTGTCCGGCCTCTTTCTTATTTCAAGGTATGACACTAACAGAATAGGGAGTCTCAACCAGTAAGCACATCCCCGAAGGTGAGAAGAGAAGGATTTCGACACAGTTTATATATACAGTTCAAATAATATCAAAGCGGCAAAGCATTTAACACGTTTAGCAGGAAAACATATAGGAAAATCAGATAAAGCCAAACATAACAATTATTCTAAGCTCGAACTCTCAAACCCTGAACCGAAGTTCTGGGTTTGTTTCCCCAACAGAGTCACCAGAGCTGTCACACCTCCTTTTTACTACTACACCCCCGGAAGGGGTATAATAAAGGGAATGATTTCCAACTTGAAGTGACAACCGAAACAGGATTCATTTTATTAAAAATCAGAGTCGCCACTTGGGAGAATTATGGTGTCCCAAGTCACCGGTTTGAATTCCGAATTGAGGAAAAGGTTGACTCTGTATTACAGTCCGCGAACCAGAAATTCGGGTAAGGAATACTGTTAACCCAGGAGAAGGTGTTAGGCATTCCCGGGTTCCGTGGTTCTAGCACGGTCGCTCAACTGTCATATTCGGCTTAAATTATTTAATTTTAAACAATTATTAACCTATGTGCAAATTTTAATTTTAACCGCTTTTAGTCATTTTTAGGGATATTGAAACAATGTTAAACACGTCTTGAACCACGTCACATAAATGCACCCGCAGTCTTCGATATATTTTAACATTGTTGAGATTTGGATTTGGGTCACATAAATGTGCACCCGAGTTTAAGAAGGTAAAATTATTAAATAACGCGCCTAAAGCAACTAACGCGCTGTTAACTTTGCGAGGGCCATGGAAATTAGCTAAATGGCACGCCTCAGATTCTAATTTCAAAGGATTGTACCCAAACTAAAGCAAACTATGGATGTTCATAATTATTTTCCTAAATTTACACAAGTTTATTAGTTTTTTTTTTGAAGGAATAATACAAGATCATTGGCGGTTTGTGAAATCCCACATCTCTAGATTATCATCTTAACTCGATTTGGAGGCAAAACTAGTCTTATATTATTTTGCATCAATGGAGTTCTACAATCTTTAATCTTCGGTGCACAATTTATTTACTTAACTAATTAATGAGAATGACTAGTTTCTCATAAAGAAAAAATAAAGAAAAAACCAAATTCACGCCTACCTGTTACCTGAAGAAAATCGAACAAACAGAAGCCAAAAAATAACATTGATAAAAAGCTAGAATCTAAACCATGTCCAAGATTATACAAAAAATTAGAATCTAAACCATGTCGCCTAAAAACAGTAACGTTCCATCAAAGTTTTTTCTTAAATCAATTCTCATGTTTTAATATTTCAACAACAGAAGAGAACTTTAACATGCAATGAGCTAAGATCAATCCAAAGTCCACATTAACGAGCAATGATAAACTCAGCATCCAAACCAAATTCATAAGCAAATCATGCTATTCTATTACAATGATAAGCAAAATATAGAGTCAGAGAAAGAACGAAACCTTTTCAATCGCCTGATGCAAATGTTAAACTTCCAAGTTCACACGAAAATAGAACAGCAAAGTCGGGCAAGAAATCGCAAGCAAAATCGAAACTTCGAACCGGAAATGTCGTCGAATTTGAAACAGACTGCCTCCGATGGCGACCTCCACACGATTCAATGGTGACCTCGACTTTGGAACGAGAATCAGAGAACGACGCTTTTGATTTTTGAGACGAGAATCACGAAAATGCAAGAAGAAAACAAAGTATTTTCGTTTTGTATGAGCGACTGAATCGCGACTGCATTTTGGAGTTACTTCAACCGGGTTTCATGGAATTTCCGGTAGCTGTCGTATGGTGGTCATATGGCTGATGGGTGGTCATTGGGGGATTCTCGTTTTGGGTGTGTTTAAGATCGTGTGAAGAAGAAGAAGAAGAAGCAACTACTGCAGGTTGAGGAAAATGAACTCAAGGGTCATTGGTTTTGGTCTGGTAGTTGGCTGAAGCTCAAGCCATGGAGGAGAGGGAGTAAGGTTTTCGCTGGTTCTTTTTTGGATTGGAGAAGAAGCATATCGTTTGGGGATGGGGTCTGTTCCAGCGGCGCCCCCTCTCCTTGTTTAGACTCTTTTGGCATTAATTTATAGGTGGAGTCTAGGTCTAGGTGTAATTTTGTGTATTTGTCAATTAGTCCCTAGGTCCTTTTGTGTTAAGTCCTTAGGGTCTTTTTATTTAGTTTTTGTCCCAAAGAATAGTCAATAAGGGTCCCTAGACTACACAAGGACTTCTTTATTTATTTATTTATTTTATTTTTAAAAATAAGATAGAATACTACACAATGCCAAATCTAATCTTAACTAATTAAACTAGACATGAAACTATTTTTGTGCTTTTTTTTTTGAATTTATGAAAAATGCATAAACTAAAATATTTTTTATAATTTTCGTGTTTCTTGTAATAAACTAAAGTAAAAAATCAAAATGAGTTAAAATAGTGCTATTATGCATAAATTAAATATTTACATGCTAAAATATGAAAAATCTTGGGGAGGGTCAAAAATCACATGTCTACAACAACCCACTTATACCCAACACTGCAACACATGCCACACTCCCAACAACACTCCACTACTCATTCTTGAGCCACTGAATGCCACAAATGACCATCTCCACAACACTCCTATTTTTATGGATACTGTACCCCACTACACCCAACCAATCTCAAATGCACCTGAGTCTGATGATAAAAACTCCCTTATGAGGAACTTAGCGGGAGAACTCAAGAAATTAACTAGCCGAGTTCAGGGCGTGGAAGGCAACAAAGGTATTGAAGGGTTAAATTATGAAGACCTATGCATTCAGCCAGATGTTGAACTTCCAGAGGGGTACAAACCTCCCAAGTTCGAAATGTTTGATGGAACAGGAGATCCCAGAGTCCCCCTGAGGACATATTGCGATAAGTTGGTTGGAGTTGGAAGGGATGAGAAGATCCGTATGAAGCTCTTCATGAGAAGCCGGAAGGGATATGCTTTATCCTGGTACATCAGCTAAGACCCCAAGAAATGGACGAGCTGGGTAGGCATGGCATCAGATTTCATGGACAGATTCTGATTCAATACAAAAACGCACCGGATGTATTCTATATACAAAATTTGAAGAAGAAGCCCACCGAAACATTCCGCGAGTATGCCACTCGTTGGAGGTCAGAAGCTGCAAAGGTCAGGTCGGCCCTAGAAGAAGAGCAAATGAATAGATTCTTCGTCCGGGCTCAGGATCCCCAATATTACGAGAGGTTGATGCTGATCGAGGGTCAAAAGTTCTCTGATATCATCAAACTTGGAGAAAGAAACGAAGAGGGCATTAAGAATGGTATGGTTACGAATCTTGAAGCATTGCAGGCCACCAACAAGGCTTTACAAACTGGTGGCACGTCCAAAAAGAAGGATGTAAGTGCCGTAATGGTCGCACAGGGAGCCAAATCACCACCAAAATACCACACTTACCCATCACCTCCACCTACATATCAGCCCATCCCGAATTACCAAGCACCCGCACCCTCATATCCACCTCCCGTTTACCAATCCTCTCCACCTTTCACATATCAACCCACCTCACCTAGATACTCTCAACCAGCACCTGTTTACCAAGATTATAACGCTCAACCGTCTCACTACCAATCACCACCCACCCGTTAAAATTTCCCAAGACCCAGGCCAAATTTTGATCACAAATCTCCCAGACAATGCACAGCCATCGCTGAACCGATTGACTAGCTATATGAGAGACTTAAAGCTGCTGGTTACGTCACTCCTATCCTAGCCAAAGCTCCAAAAAATCCCTCCCAGTGGGTCAACCCCAACAAAACTTATGCGTATCATTCCAGCGTGAAGGGACATACCCTTGACGAATCCCGCTCATTAAAGGATAAGATCCAAACCTTGATCGACAATAAGGTCATAGTGGCAAAGGAGCCTACTCCTAATGTTCGTAACAGCCCTCTTCCTGACCACAAAGGTAGAGACATTCACATGATCGAGATCGAAGATGATTGGGACCCCAAAGGGTCGATAAGTTTGATTGCTGAGGGGGATAAACCAAAGAAACCGGCGGTTACACTTAACCCAATTGTTGTGCAGAATCAGCCCTCTAGAGATGATGGAGTAAATATGTCTATACCCCTTGAATTTGAAGCGCCTCCTTCTGCAAAGGCACCTAGGCCAATTGAGGTTGAATTTGGAGTTCCAAAGGCACCTGCACCGTTTGATGTTGTTGTGTTACCACCAAGGGTGCCTATTTCTGTGGCAATGTCAGACATAACACCGCTCCACTCAAATTCCATACCATGGGATTACACTGCTGAAGCTAGGAGGAAAGGAAAGACCAAGACAGGAGAAATAATTGCCGCGCAAGGAATGACCAGAACAGGGAGGGTTTACACCCTAGAGCACCTAGCCAAGTGCAGTAAGCAAGACCCGGGACGGCCTATCGAAACTGGGCCTGATGATCTTTGGAGGAAAATACAGGCTAAGGAGTACTCGATCGCTGAACAGTTGAACAAAACACCAGCATAGATCTTTATCCTAGCTCTTCTACAGAGTTCTGATGCTCACAAGAATTCCCTGATGAAGATACTGAACGAAGCTTATGTGCCCAGCAATATAACCGGGGGTGAAATGGCGAATATGTTAGGGCAAGTGCTGGAGAGCCATAAAATAACCTTCCACGAAGATGAGCTGCCGCCGGAAGGATTGAGCCACAACAAGGCATTGCACATCACCGTACAATGCGAAGATTATTTCATCACTAGAGTCCTAATCGATGGAGGATCGAGCCTTAATATCTGTCCACTAATAACTCTCAGAACTTTGGGAAAGAGCCTGCATGAGATCAAGGATGGGGCTATCAATGTCAAGGCCTTCGATGGGTCCCAAAGATCTACTATTGGAGAAATCAGTCTATGCTTACAAATGGGGCCAACATGGTTCGACATTGACTTCCAAGTAATAGACGTCCCGGCATCCTATAATCTGCTGTTAGGACGGCCCTGGATCCACGCTGCTGGAGCCGTAGCATCGACCCTACATCAGGCGGTGAAGTTTGAATGGAATCACAAAGAGGTGATCATTCATAGCGATGGTAGTAACCCCATATATAGTCGACAGACCATCCCAATGATTAGAGACAGAAGGAGAATAGGTGGAGAAACATACCATCACATCGAAAGGGTCAACGCTGTAGATAAATATAAGTGGCGGGACAACAAGATCAAAAGTATCCTGAGCTGGTGTGGGTACGAGCTTGGAAAGGGGCTTGGTAAAAATCTTCAGGGGATCACTAAGACCATCAAAATAGAGAAGCATGGTACTACATTTGGCTTAGGGTATGGTTATACTTGGGAAGAATTCCAGAGTTGGTCGCCACCATGGCGCGGTCCCTGCTATCCATTGGAGCTTCCGATACCTAGACTGGAGCAAACCTTCCAGCCGGCAAATACTATATATGGGTCAGAGGAATATGAAGCGTTGGCGGCCATGAAGATACTGTTCCTGGAGGACGATGACATGGACTGCAATGTTCTTTTCGAGGAGGAAGGGGAGGAAGGCCCTTCCATACAAGCTGTGAATGGAGGAGACCGCCTCAGCAATTAGTCAATTAGGACCGTCAAGGCCCGAAAGGCTTCGGGGTAGCAAGGCTAAACAAAAGTACCATGCATCTCATTTTTTAGCTTACTTTACTAGTTGATTTTCTTTCCGCATTGTCTTTAATTTCGAAAAGAGCTCCGATGTTTCAAACAATTATGAATTTAATCAAAGCATTTCAGTTTATCATATATCTCGCTCTTATTATTTTCTCTATCATTTTCTCTATTTTTATACAGTATTACTATTACTTACCTTGATGATGAACCAACGATTGTGATTTGCAACGAAACAACACAACAAAGGACATAGACTCAGAAGAAGATGAGATACCTGAAGAGGTCATCAGAGAGGTTGAGAATTTTGAGAATAGGCCTAAGTCTAACTTGGACGAAACTGAGGTCGTTAGTTTGGGAGCTACAAAAAATGTCAAAGAAACTCGCATTAGTGTTCACCTGTCGCCATCAGAAAATGAAGGATATTTTGCCTGGTCTTATGATGATATGAGTGGTCTCAGCACGTGCATTGTAGCTCATAAACTGCCAACAGATCCAACCTGTCCGCCGGTAAAACAGAAGCTCAGAAAATTCAAACCCGATATGAGTTTGAAAATCAAAGAAGAGGTTACTAAGCAGGTCAAATCCAAAGTTCTCAGGGTGGTGGAATATCCAACGTGGTTAGCCAATATCGTTCCAGTACCAAAGAAAGATGGAAAAGTTAGAGTTTGTTTCGACTACCGGGATCTTAACCGGGCTAGTCCCAAAGATGACTTCCCCTTGCCAAACATACACATTCTTATCGACAACTGCGCCAAGCATGAGTTGCAGTCTTTCGTTGATTTTTTCGCCGGATACCATCATATATGGATGGACGAGGAAGATGCAAAGAAAATGGCTTTCATCACGCCATGGGGGATGTATTGTTACAAAATGATGCCATTTGGGTTAAAGAATGCTGGTGCCACCTATATGAGAGCCATGACTACTATCTTTCACGACATGATACACAAGGAGATTGAGGTATATGTGGATGATGTTATCGTCAAATCCAAGAAAGCCACTGATCATATGGAAGATCTAAGAAAGTTCTTCAAAAGACTGAGAAGGTACAATCTGAAACTGAATCCCGCCAAGTGTGCATTCGGGGTTCCTGCTGGAAAATTACTAGGTTTAATTGTGAGTCGTCGAGGAATAGAATTGGACCCATCAAAAGTCAAAGCCATTCAAGAGTTGCCACCGCCAAAGAACAAGAAGGACGTGATGAGTTTCTTGGGAAGACTCAGCTATATCAGCCGATTTATAGCTCAGTCCACGGTCATTTGTAAACCCATCTTTAAAATGCTGAAGAAAGACGATGCTACTAAATGGACTAACGATTGTCAGAAAGCCTTCAACAGAATCAAGGAATAACTGTCAATGCCACCAGTCTTGGTTTCGCCCGAGCCAGGGAGGCCTCTATTGCTCTATCTCGCGGTTTTGGATGGAGCATTCGATTGTGTTCTGGGACAACATGATGAAACAGGGAGGAAGGAGTAAGCCATCTACTATCTAAATAAGAAGTTCACCCCGTACGAGGCCTGGTATTCTTTATTGGAGTGCACCTGTTGTGCTCTGGCTTGGGTAGCTCATAAATTAAGGCATTATTTCTGTGCCTACACTACTTATCTCATATCCAGGATGGACCCGCTGAAGTACATCTTTCAGAAGCCCATGCCTACTGGCAAGCTCACCAAGTGGCAAATCTTGCTAAGTGAATTCGACATTGTTTACGTGACTCAGAAAGAAATCAAGGGTCAATCTATAGCAGATCACCTTGCCGAGAATCCCGTTGGCGGAGAATGCGAACTCCTGAAAACTTATTTTCCTAATGAAGAAGTGTCCTTTGTAGGAGAAGATATTGCAGAATCCTACGATTGTTGGAGGTTGTTTTTCGACGGAGCCGCAAATTTCAAAGGAGTTGGCATAGGAGCAGTCCTAGTATCAGAAACCGACCAGCATTACCCGGTATCTGCCAAGCTCAGATTCCCTTGTACAAATAATATGGCCGAATATGAAGCTTGCATCCTAGGGCTCAAGATGGCCATTGACATGAACATTCAAGGGTTGCTAGTGATCGGGGATTAAGACTTGCTCATACATCAAGTTCGAGAAGAGTAGACAGCCAAGAACTTTAAGATACTCCCCTACTTGCATCACATATAGGAATTAAGGAAAAGATTCACAAAGACAGAATTTCAGCATGTCCCTAGGGTCCAGAACGAGTTCTCTCACGCATTGGCTACTCTGTCATCCATGATCCAACATCCAGATACGAACTTCATTGATCCCATCCCAGTAAAGATTTATGATCAGCCGACTTATTGTGCTCACGTTGAGGAAGACGCGGACGGAAAACCATGGTTCCACTACATCAAAGAGTACTTGACAACAGGAGAATATCCAGAACTTGCCAACGCCACTTAGAAGCGCACACTACGGAGATTATCCAACAACTTCTTTCAGAGTGGGGGAATCCTGTATAGGAGGACTCCCGATTTGGGTTTACTAAGGTGTGTCGAAGCAAAAGAAGCATCCAAACTATTGGACGAAGTGCACGCAGGGACCTACGGGCTGCACATAAATGGATTTGTCTTAGCAAAGAAGATACTCCGAGCAGGATATTTTTGGATGACTATGGAAACAGATTGTATCCAGTATGTTCGCAAATGCCATCATTGTCAGATACATGCAGATATGATAAAGGTGCCTCCAAACGAGCTTACTGCAACAAGCTCGTCGTGGCCATTCGCCGCCTGGGGAATGGATGTCATTGGACCTATCGAGCCTGCCGCATCAAACGGGAACAGGTTCATCCTGGTGGCAATTGATTATTTTACTAAATAGGTTAAAGCAACATCGTACAGGGCAGTGACCAAGAAATTTTTGACAGATTTCGTCCGTGAATGTATTGTTTGCCGATTCGGAATTTCGGAATCAATCATCATTGATAATGGTTCCAATCTCAACAGCGATTTGATGAAAAAAATGTGTGAGGCATTCAGGATCAAACACAAGAATTCTACAGCTTACAGGCCTCAGATGAATGGAGCTGTAGAAACAGCCAACAAGAATATCAAGAAGATACTAAGGAAGATGGTCGAAAGTGACAAACAATGGCATGAGAAGTTATCATTCGCCTTACTGGGATACCGCACCATGGTCCGCACATAGACCAGAGCAACTCCCTACATGCTGGTTTATGGTACAGAGGCGGTCATCCCCGCCGAGGTAGAAATTTCCTCCTTGAGGATCATACAAGAAGCAAAGTTAGGCGACGCATAATGGGTAAAAGGTCGCTACGAGCAGTTAGCCCTTATATATGGAAAAAAGATGAATGCAGTTTGCCACGGTCAGTTGTATCAGAACAGAATGTCCAGAGCCTTCAACAAAAGAGTTAAGCCAAGGAAGTTTACACCGGGGCAGCTGGTGTTGAAGAAGATATTCCCACATCAAGATGAAGCCAAAGGGAAATTCTCTCCCAACTACCAAGGTCCGTACATGGTTCACCGAGTTCTAACTGGAGGAGCCCTTATCCTCGTAGAAATGGACGGAGAAGTTTGGCCAAGGCCGATCAACTCAGATGCAGTGAAACGATACTATGTGTAACCACTTATGATTTCCTTTATGATGTAATTTGAACTACACCTGACCTGATTCCCGTTTAAGAGGGGATACGTAGGCAGCCCTATGGGTTCGGTCACAATTTAATAAAATTATATTTTCCCCTGTTATTGGAACTGGGACAGAATTTTGAGGAGGATCCTCAAAATTCCGAAGTTAGTTTCAGCCACTCGTCGCGAGGAATGCCACCTCAGTAAACTGGGGCAGAATTTTGAGGAGGACCCTCAAAATTCCGAAGTTAGTTTCAGCCACTCATCGCCAGGAATGCCACCTCAGTAAACTGGGGCAGAATTTTGAGGAGGACCCTCAAAATTTCGGAGCAAGAGAGGTTGCAATGTCTTGAACCACGTCGCAGTCGTTGGTTCATCTAAAAAAAACTATTTTCTACTTGCATTATATTTACTAAATCATGCGTAATTATTGTTCGAATTGCTGCTGTTTAGCAACGCTACCCCAATGATATGCAACGCTGGAAGCCAGGGGAAAACGAACTAACCTTTCCCCCTTAAACATAACCCAAAATTTTAGATAAGCTCATAACTAAATATGTAGGGACTGCATTTTGATATTTTATTATTAGATTGCATTAAGAGATTAATGAAATTATAACTCCGTAAAAGAATCAAATGGAAGATTTATTATGACATGCAAGTAAAACATGTACGGAGGTAACCTTACTAATGCCAACTAGTAATTAAGATTTATGATAGCAGATTTTCCAACAGACGACCATCTGCAAAATTTCCAACAGAGGGCTATCTGTAAATTTTCCAATAGCAGTGGCCAGAAACCAAAGAACTATACAACAACAAAGAGCCAGCAAGGCAACATAAAGGAATATGCATCATAGTAATGACGCTAGCAAGGCAACCACAGAATTACATAGCAACTAAGTGCTATAGGCAAAGTCAAAAAAAATACTTGACTAATTTGACTTTGCGAGAGAGAGAAAGAGAGCAGTGGTAGAAGAAGCAGCACAGGGAATGAGGAGGAGAAGAAATAGAAGATGTATAACATATTCATTAATATTCAAATCGCCAAAATTAATCACCAATAGGCTCTCGGCTTAGGAAAGTATAAGCACCGCATTAATGAAAATATAAATAAGGGACAACACTAAAAAGCCATATAAAAGCAAAATAAAATAACAAGATAGGAACTAAATAACAAGATGGACTCCAATAGTTCGAGACACAAAAGAACACAAAATTAAGCATGCATTTACACTGTTTTAGGCCAGCAACAGATTCTTCCTTTTATTATTATTTTTCTAATGGCGTGATCTCTAGTGTGCAGACAATTAAATTTGCTCCAGTAATGAGACTAAAACAAATAAGCATACCAATATGACTCTTAAACAGGTGGTCATTCTAATTAACACCACCTTTAGATCTAAATCTCAGATCTAGATGAGTTTCCTAAGCGAGAACCATAGTAGCAGTCATTTAGGAGAAGTACTAGGCATGATTTCCGATGGAGATTCATCTCAATCAAATAAACCAAACAAAGCGTAGCCAGTTACTACTTACATTGAGACGCGCTTGTTAGTTTTAAAGACATGATATCTAGACTTAGTCATATAGCCGACACTTTGAAGATGAAATTTGGGCCAAGCTAGGTTTACAATTAATAAAGCAATTAATCCTTTAGCAAAGATCAGACACTCGTTAGTATGCGACCCCATAGGTTCATTACTAAACCGGTAGTAAATTGATCACATCAATATACTAATCAAGGGTGGCGTCTAGCAACACTCCTTAATGACCGGATATCATGAAGTATACATTTTACTCTCAAGAACCTGTAGAAGAATAATGTAGTAATTCCTTCTGTCCTTATAGTTCTGGATCACCCTAGGATATGGTTCAGCTGTCAAATCCAAATAGTTGACCAACTATGTGTTCATGTCAAATATAATCGATCATTGAATGACCTAAGAAACTCATTTCTTCTTTCATTCAATTGCCCTGGCCAACGTCTTAGTTTGGTTGTTTATAATTCATGACAACATGGAGCTTAAACTCATTACCAAGAGTTGACAGATTCCATCTTGAATTAATCATTAATTCTACAAATTTCAACTATCGCCCTAGGGCCATAGGTGTCCAGTATCAAAGCATAATAAATAACTTGTCAATTACTATGACGATCTCAGGTCAAAGGAAATTCTTACATCACATTCTTCAAGAGAATATCCTATTGACAGCTTATGGTAATTCTAACAATTAGGAATTATCCAATGAGTCGGTTCAATGATCATATCTTTATATGCATCATCTATCTATGCGAATTAGTTAAAGAGATCATCTAATCTTTATCCAATAAAGACGATCACATAAATATTGATCTTACCAGATTACCAATGTCCAAATTAATAATCGTACGATCAAGAACAAATTTAGATTAAATTATAAGAAACTTGACTCTCATTATCATGGTCTCCATCACAATGTCAAATCTCAAAATTTAATCAAGGACCGTATCAAGTTAATCAAATAATTAATAATAACTATGATAATAGAATATCAAATGCCATATATATTTTATATCAAATAATCTTCACAAAAATATATTCAAATCATCAAATATGATATTAGATCTAGGACATATATACCATATCCCTAACAAAATGGTCACTGTACCGCTATCCGGCGGTGGAAAGCCACAAGACCTGTCCCAAAAGATGCGCCTACATATTGCGCATCCACTCCAACAAACAACATCTCAAAACATTTCCCCAACTTTTTTTGCTGATAATGACATTGAGAATACTAGGCCAAAACAGAACTTCATAGAACCAGTCGCTACATTAATGCAAAAGAGTTTTACGACAGAAATGCGATCACCACCTGTTCGACCAAATGCCAATGGAAACGTCACTCGTCAACCCTTGGTTATGGGAGAGTGAATTCAATACACTAACGAACCAGTTACTAGCAAAAACCTCCAGGACTCTTATGCTGCACGGTTGCATACCAACAAATCTGCTACTTTTGTGCCCAAAATTGATTTAATTCCCATTAAGTTTCTCCATGGAGAACCAACAGTTGAATTCACTTTAGAGAAGGTTAATGAATTTACAATCGAAGAAGGATTACATCAAGCATGTGTGGTCAAGTTTTCTTACGGAAAACCTGAGTTACAGGAGCTACGCAAAGTTATTCCAAAACAATTCAAAGTGAAAGGTAATTGCAATATTGGTCAACTGGAGTTTCGCCATCTTTTAATCAGATTCGACCTCTTTGAAGACTATGTTCAGTTCTTATCATGGTCTGCTGGATATGTTAGAGCTAAGAGTGAAGCATTTTTCTTTAGGACATTTCCATGGACTCTAGGATTCAATCCTAGAGAAGAAACATCCAAGGCAGTTGATTGGATTTCATTCCCGGAGTTGCCGCCCAATTTCTTTACCAAAACATCATTACTGTCGATTGTCATTCTGTTGCAGCTGGTGAATTAGCCACTAAATCAGTAGGTCTAAAACATAAGTAGGCTCATTGTGAGTCGACTAATGGTCAGCAAGTATCAGGGGAAAAAACAGCAGGTTATATTGGTGTTACTGATGGGGATAAGGATGATCACATCGAGAGGAAGGTAACAACTCTTGTTGCTAATGCTGAAGTTGCTAAACACCACGCTACACTAACTGATCTATGTCACGACCCAAATTCCAAACCCGATCGTGATAGCGCCTCTCATGAAGACAAGGCCAGCCAACAAAACAAACGCTTCCTTCTAACAATTATTTAACATTTATAAAGCTAAAACATGATTAGCGTAATCAAAAGTGCGGAAAAACAATGACAACAACAGGGAACCATCCCGCCACAGCTGGACATCGGGGTGTCACTAGTCATGAGCTACTACAGAGTTCACTAAAGTACTACAAGTCCAGAAATAGGAACAAAGTCTGAAAGTAACATGAACAACATAAAATAAGGGAGAAGATCTGGTGCCGCGGACGCTAGCGGTCACCTGGCTCAGCTATGATAACAAATCTTCAATCAGCTCAAAACCCGCTACCGGGTGAACAATACCTGCAACTGCACACGAGATGCAGGGAGTAAAGTGAGTACTCCAACTCAATGAGTAATAAGAGTAAATAACAACTGAGAGGTAAGAAATCACATAAAACAGATCATCATGTTGTATAGGAGCAGCGAAAAACCTTTAAATTGAGAAAATCAGGGAAAACTGTGAAAACTTTCAAAGTATCTTGGCTAAGTTTTAAACCTCTTTTAAAGATGATCTCTTTAACAGTTGCGAAAATAATTTTCAACAATTAGTGACACTATGCACAGAGACCCGCCCCTCGGGCAATAATCTTATTCCCGGTCAGCCACTGTTACCTGACCAAACGCATCATACAGTGTCATTGTTACCACTGTCTAAGATTTATCCTCTTTAAGAGTGATCAGACAATACCAGAACAACAAACAGATATCTCAATAAATAACACAAACAACGAATAGTGAACAAATGCATGAACGCTATGTAATGCAAATAACGGTACATTCTAGTACCCGCTGCGGTGTGCAGCCCGCTCCATTTATTTATCGTCGACGACGCTCACTGGGGGTGTGTACAGACTCCGGAGGGGCTCCTATAGCCCAAGCGTAATATCAACGATGTCTTGGCTTCAAACAGGCTCTCGGCCTCAATATCGATATAACACTACTGCGGCGTGCAACCCGAGTCATCCATATATTCAGAAATCATTATAACACTGCTGCGGTGCGCAGCCCGATCCATGCTCAGTCCAGAAATGCACATAAGCCACTTGGGCAATGTTAACATGATAGTCCTCGGCTCAAAACGTCAATAAAATATTGTTTAAGTTTTCAAATCTTAGGAAAAATGGCTGAGTTTGCAAAACAGTATTAAAACCCTGGACCGTGATCAAATAATATGCAAGTGATGTAAAAATAGTGATATCAGTCCCCGAAGGATTCACATAGTTGGCACGAAGCCCAAACATAGCAATCAACCCAAATTATGATGATAACAAGTAGTTTCAGTCAAATACGCAGTAAAATCAACAACCGGGACGGACCAAGTCACAATCTCCAACGATGCTCTACCCCACGCTCATATTCGGCGTGCAAGTCACCTCAATACAGCACTATGACGTGCAAATCCGGGGTTTCAAACCCTCAGGATATCATTTACAAGTATTACTCACCTCGAACCGGTGACATCTCTAGCCCGCGGTGCCTTTGCCCCTCAAACCGGCCTCCACTCGCGTCGAATCTGGCCAAAACCACAACGAATACATTACAATAGGCTAAGGGGATATAACCCAATCGAAAAGACTTGAAAAATATCGAAAATCACGAAATTGGCAAAAACCCGAGCCCCGGGCCCACTTCTCGAAATCCAGAAAATTTTACATCAATACAATTCTTATCTCGCCAGGAGTTCATACATATCAAATACATAAGAATCGGAGTCCATTTGACCCCTCAAATCATTAATTCAAACTCTCTTAAGTTTCAAGCCCTAACCTCCATTTTTAACCATTAATTCCTTGAATTTCAGTGTTTAATCCATGTTTTTACACCCTAATAACATAATCCAAGTCCAATAATTCATACCTGATGAAAGCCCTTCGAATTCTCTTCAAAATCGCCCAAAAAATCGCCTAAGCCGAGGTCCAAAATATTTTTCCTTCTCTTTCAAATTCGTGAAACACTGTTCATTAAATCCAGGTCGATTTTCGCTCCTGCGGTCAAACAAACCGCACCTGCAGTACCCGCACATGCGACCAAATGACCGCTTATGCGGTCACACTTAAAATCCCCTGGACCGCTTCTGCGGTCGCTGCATTTGCGGATCCACGACCGCTTCTGCGGAAAAGGGTTCCCAGACCCAAATCCGCTTATGCGACCCAACTGCCGCATTTGCGGAACTGATTATGCGGCCCTTTTTCCGCAAATGCGGAAACAACAGAACCAGCAAACCTTTTCCATGCAACAAACTCCAAATTTACCGTTTAATCACCCGAAATCACCCCGAGGCCCCCGGGACCTCAACCAAAAGCACATATATGATTTATTACCTTATTCAAACTTGCTCGAATCATCAAATCACTATAGTTAACATTAAAAACCATCAAATTTCACCAAATCAAAGCCTAAGTTCTTCAAGAACTTCCGAAATGCACTTTCGATCAAATCCCGACCAATTGGTGTCCGAATGACCTGAAAATTTATACACATATCCAAAATCACCTAACGAAAACTACAGAAACTCTCGGAATTCCATTCCGACCCTCGGATCAAATTCTCACCCATCAACCGGAATTCGCCAAAATACTAACTTTTCCCATTCAAGCCTAATTCTACACCGAGCCTCTAAAATTACTTCCGATTGCGCTCCTAAGCCTCAAATTATCCCCCGAAGCTAACTGAATCGTCGGAAATCACATCCGAGCCCTCTAACTCACAAGTCAACTTTCGGTTGACTTTTTCAAACCAACCTTTCCTTAAAGAGACTAATTGACCCATTTCCTACCAAATCCAATCCGAGTCAACTCAAACTCGCCCAACACATATAATAAATCATGAAGGAGAAATAAATGAGGAAAACGGGACGGAAACACATGAGACGACGGGTCGGGTCATCACAATCTAGTTAAAACACCAGCAGCTCCTACAGCTACAACTGTGCAATAGGTAGGTGTGGAAAAACGAGCTGGACTGGTGCATTCTAAAAGGAAATATTTTTGATGCTTTAGGCAAGTTCGTTATATCTCACTTGGAGAAAGTAGCTGCACAAAATTCAAAGGAGGAAGGTTGGACAATGATGAGGTAGAATACATCACCAGGTGCGAAGAAAAACCAGTAAAATTCAACTGTTTCAGAGGTGGACAAATTGCTCCAATGATTGTCACCAGTACACATAGTTTTGAAATTTTAGAGGACGGGAGGGTGTTGATATCAATCTAAGGATTAAAACTTGGCTGACCAAGTTGAAGAAGATGAAGACGACGATTTCAGTGATTTCAATGGTATTGAAGATGAAGAATGTGATGACGAATCACTGCTTTCAGTTGGTTCACCAACTACACCAAGCACCAGAATATCTCCAAGCTCAGGTGGTAAAAGCAACCTCAACTCTAACGCTCCAGTTTTTGTTCCCAAAAACAGCCTCTGGTGACGCTGCAAATGTGCAGATTCAGCATGCCAACCTGACTGCTGTTATAACACCAACTAAGGAGCTTCAAATTTCAGATCATGATAGACAACTTATTGATGCTTTGGAGACCCCAAAATTAAACAACTTGGTACAATTAGTTGTTTCAAAGGTACTTGCACACGGGCAGAAAATTCAAGGTAATTATCTCAATCAAATTGTTCAATTACAGAAACCTATTGGCATTGTTGCAACAACTCATGAACACATGCAACAATGTGACCAAAGGCTACTTGAAAGTTCACCCCCCTCAAAGATGGTTGAGCATGGGCAGTAAACTTCGGGCAAGAACAAAAATGCTCAATTTAAAGCTTCCACAATAAAGCCTAATGCCATGGTTGTGAAGAGGAATGAACCATTATGTATGGTTACACAACGACTTGCTAATCAACAACTAGAGGCCAACTTACGTGTTGATATTTTCGAAAAAGGTAAGGAAGAAGATTTGCATGATTTTGAAGAAGGCAGACCGCCTAGTAGTATTTGCTAAAAAAGTCATACGATCGAGCATATTGAGGTAGTAGAGATCTATAGTAGACAGGAAGATGCTAGACAATCTTTTTTTTATTTTTTTATTTACAGAAATCATGAGTTGTCCTATTAAACAATGAAGTTAATCATTTCAGAATCATAAACGTGGTCCATGGCGATTAAAATCCTATGACCATGATAATTATGCGAACATATCCTCGTAATAAGATTAAATCAGAGAGAGCAACCATACATCCTTAGACAGAACTTTTATTTAAGAAGCATCAAGTTAGCCCTTTTAATCCTAAGGATATGGTGTTTAAGTGAAGGACATAAACTTAAGTATAAAATAAAAATCTACACATACACAAAGTTATTACTTATTTGGTTAAGCCTAAGTAATAGTATCTACTCGACACAATATTATAAACAAGTCCACACATATAATAATCCTACATAGAGGTTATCTAGTGCATAAAAATCACGGTACAAAATAGAGTTAAGCACATATTGAGGTTCAAAAGACGTACCCGAGCATCGAAACTTGGCATGCTTTCAATGGAACGTCGCACGATATTTGGCATAACCAAGTGCGAACAACACAAAAGAGCAAGTAGAAGGGGACGAAAATCATAGAAGAAGACTAATATGTTCTAGCAAATTACTAGCACATAAAAGAATTGTATTGCGTCGTTCACAACAATTGAAGAGAAGATCAGCAATAGAATAAGATATACCGGGATTCCAAGCCTGGACAACAGTAAGAGAACCAAATATTCTCCACAGTATGTAGTAATATGCGCAAGAAACTTGAACAGTAGCAACAAGAAATGACACTCAAACTTGACACCTCAAAATCACCGGTAATACAAAATTTTTACATGAAAACTAAATTCTAAGAAAATCAATAAAAAAACAAAAATCCCAAGTTCCAGTAATTTTTGAGTCTGAATAAATACGTTTTCATGCTTGTGTCATATGGATTTGAATCTCCATTCAATCACACTACATCGCTCAATTACTCCCAAAAATAAAAATCAAAATCACTGAATCGACTAAAAATGAACATTTAAACTGAAATTTTCATCCAAAAAAAATCACAACTAGCGACTGTGGTTATCCTAAATTTATATTAAAAAGAAATTAAGAAAACTTAAAATTATTTATCCCACAACTATCAGTTGTAATTTCTTTCTTGCTAATGGAATCTACAAGTTATGGCTCGACTATTGATAAATTACAAAAGGAATAAAAGACGAGCATGCAAAATAAATCAGAAAATTTGCGAGAGTTGAGCGAAAATCTAGAATTAGGGATAAGTGAGAACAAAAAGTGGTAGTTGAGATTAATCAGAAAAAAATCCTAGAATTTTTAGGACTATTTGAAAACATGGAGCTTGGATTAATTGAATTATTGCTGTTTTTTGGTGGAGGAGATAAAGTTTATAGGTGAAGAAAATAGAAAATTGAGGTTCTGCAGGTGTTGACGAAGGTTGATGCCAGGATAGTGGCAAATGCGACAGAGGTTGATGGCGGATAGCGGCAGGGATGATGGTGGTTGTACGGAGGTAAAGTTCTAGCCTTGATGGGACGCTCAAAGGGTAAAGAGGTTAGGGAATTAGGAGCACAAATGGGTTCTTTCATCAAATAATATTAATTAAAAAGAAAAGTAAAAAACCGACAGAGGTTCATTATAGACAGAAGAATCGATCGCGGCCGAGAAAACAGATCATTGCAGGACAAAGAAACGTCAAGTTGTCAATCCTATCACAGACTATCGGAATACAACTTCAATTTCAGTGAAAAATTGGTAACGGCTATGAGGAACATTAAAGAATTACGGTTCCTGAAGCCAATAAGGTCAGATCCTAGCCAGAGGGACCCTAATTTGTGGTGCGAATACAGCGGGATGAATGACCACCAGATTGGGGACTGCCGATATCTACATGAAGAGGTGGAGATGTTACTAAAAAATGGCCATCTCATGGAATTCTTTAGTGATCGGTCTAAGAAAAATTACGGTCGCAATCATGATAACGCGGAGCCCTCAAAAACAGGAGGAGATCCCCCACGCCAGATGATCAACATGATCTTCGAGGAGAAATCAGATCAGTAATAAAGACAAACATATCAGTAACCCACAGTAAAAGACTCTAGGAAGTCACTGAAGAAGACATCACTTTCACGGAGGAGGACACAGACAGACTGTTGCTACTGCACAACGATGCATTGGTAATTTCTTTAAATATACTAGATTTTAAAATTAAACGTGTTCTGGTGGATATAGGAAGTTTGGCCAATGTTATACAACGGATGGTAATGGAGCAAGCCAAACTTACCGGAAACACCATTACGTCCACAAAACTCCTCACCGGATTCAACCTCGCAAGCGTGATAACCCAGGGAGAAATCATGCTGCCCAAAAAAGCCGAAGGGGTGATGAAAATGACTCTTTTCGAGGTTGTGGACGGTGATATGGATTACAAAATTATTCTGGGAAGACCGTGGTTGCACGAGATGAGAGTCGTACCATCAATATATAATCAGTTGTTGAAATTCCTAACTCCCCAAGGGATCAAACAGATAAAAGGCAACCAACCGGCGGCAAGGGAGATGAATGCAATTTCGGGCTCCAATAGCAAATGGAAGGAGCATGCGATATAAGAATTACAGGAACCGGCGCCTAATCTCGAATCAAGTGAAATCAACCAGGGGGAATAGGCATCAGAATCATATTAGGTGCTAAGGTATTTCTAGGTACCAGAAGAGAGAGACAAAACAAAGTCCACAGCGGAAGAGCTTGAGCAAGTTGCATTATTTGAAAAGTTCTTGGAGAGAAAATTCCACTTGGGGACAAGACTGCACCCCGAGCTCAGGTCTGAATTTATTGAATTTCTTAAGCATAATGCCGATTGTTTTGCATGGTCGCATGCATATATGACATGTATCCCAACGGAAGTGGCTATACACAAGTTAAGATTCGATCCCCGTATCCCTCCGGTAAGACAAAAGAAACGCCCTATCACGGAGGCCAGGAATAAATTCGTCAAAGAAGAGGTAACTCGCCTACTTGATATCGGTTCAATCTGGGAGGTAAAGTATCTAGACTGTCTAGCTAATGTAGTAGTAGTTCCTAGGAAGAACGATAAATTTTTCATGTTCATAGATTATAAGGACTTGAATAAGGCATGCTTAAAAGACTCGTTCCTATTGCCAAACATCGATAAAATAATTGAGGCGATGGCCGAGCATGAGTTAATATGTTTCCTCGATTCTTATTCTGGGTACAACCAAATTAAGATGAACCCAAAGGATTAGGAAAATACTTTGTTCATAACAAATTTTGGCACATATTGCTATAATGTGATGCCCTTCGGGCTAAAAACTGCCAGAGCCATTTATCAACGGCTCATAAACAAGATGTTTGAAAAACAGAAAGTGAAAACCATAGAAGTTTATATAGACGATATACTTGTTAAGTCTTTAAACGCAGGTGATCACCTTAAGCATTTGCAAGAAACTTTTGACATCCAAAGGAAGCATAACTTGAAGCTTAACCCCGAGAAGTGAGCGTTCACGGTCAACTCCGGCAAGTTCCTAGGATTTCTGGTATCACAAATAGGGATTGAGGTAAACCACGATAAGATCAAAGCCATCGAAGACATCTCTGATCGGCTATCAAGCATGAAATAAGTTTAAAGGCTCATAGGGAGATTGGCCACTTTGACCAGGTTCATTTTCCGGTCATCAGAGAAATGCCACCATTTCTTCACTGCTCAAAAAGAAAAACAACTTCGAATTGATCTTGGAATGGCAGCATGCTTTGAGATATTTGAAAAGGTACTTGTCAAGCCCTCTGTTACTATCAAAATCGAAGGAAGGTGAAACCCTGTTAATCTACCTAGCAGTCTCGGAGGTAGCGGTAAGTGCCGTTTTAGTCCGTGAGGACAAAGGTATACAATCTCCCATTTATTATGTTAGTAGAATTTTAACGAACGCAGAAACTCGCTACCCATACTTGGAGAAGTTGGCCTTAGTTCTCCTAGTCGCCTCGTAAGGTGAGGCCTTACTTCCAATATCACCCGATAGTTGTGGTGACCACCTTTCCCTTGTGAAATATCCTTCACAAACCCGAACTCTTTGGTAGATTGTCCAAATGGGCCGTCAAAATTAGTAAATTCGATATAGAGTATAAAGCTAAGACTATGATTAAGTCACAAGTTTTAGGCGACTTTGTGGCCAATTTCAATTCAGGGTTGCTGCCTCTGGTAACCAAAGAAGTAGTGATGGTGTCAGAATCGACACCGAGAGTTCTAACCTTATTTTTGGATGGATCTTCGTACGTAAAGGGGTCCGGACTTGACCTAGTATTAACCATTCTATCGGGAGAAACCCTAAGGCAGGCCATAAGAACGGTCCCTTTGACTAAAAATGAAGCACAATATGAAGCTTTGATTGCAGGACTCGAATTGGACCGGGGACTAGATTCCAAGGTCATATAAATCAAATGCGACTCCCAGCTGGTAGTAAATCAGATCTACATGATCTTCGAAACCAAAGAGGAGCGCATGCAACTATATGTAGTGAAGGTCCATGCTCTGCTTGCTCGATTCTGGGAGTGATTGATTACTCATATCCTAAGGGAAGAAAATAGAGAAACGGATGCATTAACTAACCTCGGTTCATCAATGAAATGAAGGGATCATATTCTAGGAGATAGGCACAGCTGATGCACTCAGTTCTGGATACAAATAGCTACTATGAGGTAAATACGTCTAACTTATTCTGGGACTGGAGTAATGAGATCATTAATTATCTCGAACATGGGAAGTTGCCCAAAAACTCTGAGGCATCCCGAGCGCTGCACACCAAAGCAGCATAATATAGCTTCAAAGGAGGCCAACTGTACAGAAAATCTTTCCAAGGCCCCCTTGCCCGATGCTTGGGAGAGTTCGAAGTTAATTATGTTATACGAGAAGTACACGAAGGGATATGTGGAAATCATTCAGGCGTAGACTCCTCAGTATTAAAACTGATATGGGAAGGATACTATTTGGGTCTGAATGGAACAAGACGCCAAATCTTTCATGAAAAAATGTGATAAGTGTCAATGCTATGCATCACGGGTACATCAACAAGCAGAACCTTTACACTCAGTTCTATCTCCATGGCCGTTCATGAAGTGGGGAATGGATATCGTCGGACCACCGCCACCTGCCACAAGTAAGGTATGATTTTTTTTTAATTTTAACTGACTATTTTTCTAAGTGGGTTGAAGCAGGTCCTTATCAGAAGATCGGCGAACACGAAGTGGTGAATTTTTAGTGAAAGAACATAATTTGTAGATTTGGAATACCAAAAGAGATAGCCTGCGATAACGGGCCACAGTTTATAGGCGCAAAGACCACAACGTTTCTAAAGACTCGAAAATCAAAAAAATCACATGTTCATCCAACCATCCGAGCGCAAATGGTCAAGTGGAATCAATGAACAAAATGATTATACAAAATCTCAAGAAGAGGTTGGAAGCGGCCAAAGGTAAATGGCTATGAACTGCCTAGAGTGCTATGGGCGTACCAAACAATAGCTAAATCAAGCACAAGAGAAACTCCTTTTTTCCTTCGTGTAAGGAGCTGAAGCCTTAATCCTGGTGGAAGTTGGGGATCATACCTCGATATATTTTCAAGCAAATGAAGAGACAAACAACGAAGCAATGTTAATCAACTTAGAGCTACTCGATGACGCAGGGACTTGGTGCATATAAGAATGGCAGCCCAAAAGCAGAGAATGAAAAGATATTATAATCGAAGACCCAACCTCTATTATTTCAAAGTGGGAGACTTGGTTCTAAGGAAAATAACTCAAAAAACCCGGGAACTCAACACAAGGAAGCTAGGTCCAACCTGGGAAGGCCCCCACTGGATTTCAGCTATCACCTGGAAAGGTTCATACGAGTTGGAGAATCAGAATGGAGAAAAGTTGCCAAGCAACTGGAATGTGACACACCTCAAGAGATATTATTGCTGATGAACATCACCTGTATTGAAAGTATGTGCTGCACTCTTTTTCCCGTCATTCAATTTTTGTCACATTTTGGTTTTTCTGGCAAGGTTTTTAATGAGGCAGCATCGAAAAGCATACTACAAAGAAGGTTTTAACAGAAGCAATAAAACCTTTTATAGCAAGGCACACAAGTGAAGAACCACTCCAGAGCGGTTAGATAATCTTTTGCTCAATAGCAAAATTCCCGCCGGGAAATTAAGTTTGCTATCAAGTAAAGTTTATCC
The DNA here is from genome assembly GCA_026770625.1 of Nicotiana glauca. Taxonomy (NCBI): domain Eukaryota; kingdom Viridiplantae; phylum Streptophyta; class Magnoliopsida; order Solanales; family Solanaceae; genus Nicotiana; species Nicotiana glauca. The sequence goes on from MU682741.1 coordinate 105,444, forward strand.
GACCGTTCACAAGTGCAAACCATTAGGGGATTGTTAGATAGTATTTGGCTCGATAGCATAAATTCCTAAAGGGAAGTGAAGTTAGTTACCAACCTGAAGATTATCTAGCAATTTATTAGTGGAATCCTCGAAGGTTTAAAGCTTCCGGTGTTCCAATTCACTTCCTTCTAATTCAAACACTAGGGGGAATGGCATGAGTATACGATAATAATGACTTCCACGTTGACCAAAAACTAAAAACCGGGAACATAGCTGTATCATCAGGATCGGGGACTATGCGGCCAGCCTCGTACAAACAAGTCGTACAAGTTAGCCACAAGAAATTGCAATCTCTTTTTAGCATAGCGAATGCTTATGTAATTTTTGAAAATGAAAGGAATAAAGTAAATCCCTTTTATTTATATCTTGTTTCAAGTGTGAACGATGAATTGATTTTGTCATTTGAAAGTTAAACAAGTACTTCAAATGCTAGTGTTGTAATGAACAGGAGACGTCCTATTCAAGAGCACTGTAAACATAAGAGGGCCCTCACTTATAAAAACACTCGCAATAAAGGGTTGATTTCAGAAGAACTTGTGCCAGAAATCCAAATTCTTTTGGAGGAAAAGACACCCAAGGCCTTACATAATCAGACGCAAACAACAAAAGTGTGCAAAACACTTAAGCAAAAAAGAATGCAAAGATCAAAACTTGCATAAATATAAACGAAAAACGCATAAAAACTCATGCAATACTTCAGAAAAAGATGTTTTTTCACAATAGAAGTGCCAAAATAGCACAGGTACAAAAGTTAGAAAAATAAAGGAAAAAGCTAAACTGCTGCATCTCCGGAACCCGGAGGAAGAGAAGCGTCTGCGCGCCCAGGGGAAGTGGGTAGATCCTCCGTTGGCTCAGCATCTTGGCCCTCATCAATTTAACCTTCAACATCTTTGACCTTCGATTTTTCCTCAGTTCCCGAGGTTTTGGAATCGGAACCAGAAAAACCAGAAGCATCAGGCCTTATCAGGAGACCTCTTTTAGCATCTAGCTCTAGCTTACGGGCTTTGGCAATTTCAGTATCAAAGTCAATGATACCCGTTTTAGCCTCTTCCAAGGTTTTTCTCTTTTTTTTTTGGCAATCCGCTAGGCAAGCGCCTAGGGCTAGTTTTAATTAATAATTAAAAAGAAAAATATAACAATTAGGAAAAGTATAAATAAGGGGGACAATAGCACCGGTATTGTTACCCATATGCCTTGGCTATATAATCACTCATCTGCACCTCACATTGCCTTATGATGACAGCCTCATGTAGAGGATTCATGGTGTAGCTGCCGGCAAGGTCTCACGAGGGCATATAATCTAATAGCCGCGTGGATATTTTTCCAAAGTCATAGGACCAAGGCAACACAAACAGGGCTAAATCTTACCTTACTAATCCTATTGAGGCCTAAAAAAGCCTCGCTTACTAGCATGCATGTAAAAAGAAAGAACTAGCTAAAACTAAATATTCAGTGATCATTACAGAGTTCATAGAATACTCTGTGATGATATTACAGATGATAATACGTAAAAAATGATAAAATAACAAAATGTAAAAAATAGAGTCTTTGCCCTCTTTGGTGAAACTTGTGCATTCTTCAATTTGTAGCTCTTTTGCTTCTTCTTCGATATTCTTTAAATACTCTTCAAACTTTATTATTTATTTTTTGATTTACTTGACCTTGTGGAAGTGGTAGGTACACTCGCCTTTTGCTTTGCATTTCTCATTGGTGGTTTCCTAAGGGCAATCTCTTGTGTTGCTTTTCCATCCCAACTGTGTTGCCGTTCATGTGCCTTCTTTTTGTTTTTGTTTGATCCACATCTCATGTGCCGAGGGGAAAGGTCTCCCACCCTAGCTATATTTTTGAAGGAGGCATCCAGTAGTTCCTCTTCCTCCCCTTCTTCATAGAAATCTCGACCCATGCCCATTCCAAACGTGTCACTTTGATTGTATCCGGACATCACTAATGCACCATGGTCCTTCCTCGAATTATCAAGAGCTATAAATGTATCCATGTCATGTGTAACAAGATCATGAAGAATATTGGTAGGTGTCAGGTTGAATTTTGGAGTCAATGAACTTGAACTTCCAGTAGTTCTTTCATTTGCTACTGTATTGCACATATTTGAAATTTCGGCATCATTCATCTCTGCTTTTTGCTGCTGCCCAGCTGGAATTAAAGACAGGTTGATGTCTTTAGGACTATGGTGAGATGTTGAAGCCGTAGCTGTTTTTCTATTCTGTCCAGTTGGTACAAATGCAGCAGCATTAGGACTTAGTTTCATCTTGGTTTGCACATTGGTGGATTACTGGAAACCTGCTCAAAAACAATTACTACCCCTTCCCTTGTGTTATCCCCTCGTTGTGTTGACGAACATGTTTCTTCAGTGTTTTGTTCCTCTTGAAGATCGTTTAAAAACTGGACAGGTTCATCACTTAGCTCAGCTTCACCTATTATGTCTTTATGTTGTTGTCTTATATGGTTAGTTCTTCCCCTTTTTGTTGCTGAAGATATCATTGATAAGGTTTGTTGATTGTTTCCTATAGATATCAATTTCTGCCCTGAATCACCTCCTTGCTCACCAAAAGACTCCATCGATTGGGACGGAACCCATGAACCGGTGTATTCAAGGTAACTAAAGGAGCCTTGATTTTTGGAATGGTGTTTATGTACATCGCTGCCTGAGCATCCTTGACCATTTTGTCCAAATATGGATTGGATATGTGTAAAATTGGTGAGGCTGCATTGGATATAGCCCCTGAAGTGTGATCACCAACAGTAATGATCTCAAGTCCTTCGTCCTTTGAATTTTTCTGCTGCTTTTCACGATCTGTAGAGCTAGCAAATAATGATCGTGACTCATCATCCTTCTGTTGCTCCTTGTTTCTAGCCTCATGCATCAGCAGATCAAAGGAGTTCAAAACCCCAATGACTTTGATGGGATAATCTGATTTTGCAGGCGCTGAGGTTGCTTCTTGCTAGGAGATCTATTCACCATTGTCCAGTTGTTACTCTTTGTATCATTCTTGCTTCGAGCTACAGGTGATTGTGTTGGAGTATGAAGTACCTGGCCATCACCTTTAGTAATTAAATGATCAGCCCTAGGAATTGGTCGCTCCACAGTAGTGTTCAATAAAACAGTAGGATTCACAATCCCAGGTGAAGCCTGCTCATTTCCAGTTGAGAATTGATGTTGTTTGGATTCTACATTCAACACCTTATACCCTGTTGAAGCTGTATACTCCAACTCCATAACATCTATATGGTTTTCCTCAATATTAGCTTCCACACCTGTTGATTTCTCAGCTTGTTTTTCCATTGTATCAAACCTTGCAGTACTTGCATTCAAAACACCAACAGTAACAGTAGATTTAAAAGCAACATTGGGATTCAATACTCTAGTAATAGTCTGGACACTTCCATTATAATTTTTCACATCCCTACAAGCTGTAACAGCTGAACTATCCTCAAAACCTCCTACTGTTTGCACAGGTGCTTCAAGAATATCAGCTGAGACAAATCGTGCATCTACTCCTAATGAAACAGGACCATCTTTAGACATGGTAGGAGTTGTTTGTTGCAAAATATTCTGCCCTTTTCCATCAACCACTGATGCAGCTTGATTAAGCTCCTTACCATCCTGCATATCAACAATCCCAGCGGCATCAGTTAAAACAGCAGTGACAAGTCGATCACTTGTAACATTCAATGGAACAGTAGCTTTCAAATTTGACACCACAATAGCTAATTGTTTTCCATGTATTGTATTACCACATGGAACATTTAAAAACTGCTCAACACCAGCTTTTCCTCGATCTCCCTTTGCCAAATCATCCTCTACATTACCTATTTGTGCAGCAATTTTATCTCGATCAGCATTAGGAACATTTTTAATTTTAGTATAATGACCAGTTCTAAATTTAGGCATATTCTGATTGTCATAAGCTTTCACCATTGGATTAACAGCATTAAGAACCCTTGCTAATGTTGTTGTAGAAGGAACATCCTTAGTTTGTTTAGGTGTATCCTTATCAGTCATGGAAACAGCTCCTGCATGGTTATCATCAATTACACGATTCACAACTTCATTATCATCCACAGAATCAATTTGTGCTCTTTCCTCTGTTTGAGTTACATGCTGCACGATTGAATTATTTTTTATTGTTTCCTCTCTTAATTGCACTCCCCTTTTTGCATTAAGATATTCCCTAGCATCACCTTGTAACTTGTCCAATCTGCCCAGGCCTGCACTTTCATCAATGATAAAATCATCTTCCTTATTTGTCTCGATCCTCCATCGGCATGCTCTTTCATCATGCCCTTGATGCTTACAATAGGTACAATATTTAGGAAGATTAGCATATATTATCTCCTAATAATTCTCGACTATTTTCCCAGAACTTTGATCAACAATATTAATCCTAACTCTCTTAGGATGATTGGCCAATAAATCGAGCATCACCTTCACCCTAGCCGTACTCGGTCGTGTTTTGTCCTGAATCGCTTTGTCTACTGCTAAAGGCTTTCCCACTGCTGAAGCTATTGACATTAGCGACCTTTTTGCAAAAAAAATTGCAGGCAGATCAGGCATAGAAATCCAAACAACTGCTCTTGATGTTTCTTCACGCGGATTAAATCCTAACGTCCATGGGAATGATCTAAAGAAAAACTCTTCACCATTTGCCTTAACATAACCAGTAGTCTTTGACAAAAACTGAACAAAGTCATCAAACAAGTCAAATCTTACCAAAATGTGTCAATACTCAAGCTGTCCAACGAGACAATAACCTTTGACGCCAAATTGTTTTGGTATGATCTGCCGTAACTCTTGGATATCTGGTTTTCCATATGAAAATTTAAGAATTACAGCTTGTTGTAATCCTTCTTCAATGGTGAATGCATTCACCTCTTCAACGGTGAATTCCACAGTTGGTTCTCCATGAACCATGTGAACTGGACGCAATTCAATTTTTGACGAAACTGCAGCAGATTTGTTTGAATTGATCTGGGTAGCATAGGATTGTTTTGGCTTCATGTTTGGAGCTGATTCTCGATTGTTTTCGATTTCCTCTCCCATAGCCAAAGTCTGTGGAGAGATTGCAACAGCCATAAAATGCTTCAAAACGCCATTTACATGAAGAAGCAGAAGGATCTACAGAAAATTGTTGGTTGCTACAGTAATCGCGATCTAAAATTTAAGATCTGTAACAATTGGCTATGGATTTTAGATTGAAACCAAGTGATGATTGTGCCCAAAGAGAAGGGGGTTCTTTTGACACCAAATTTGTAAAAATCTAACGCCGGACGCCGGAGTTATGGCTGGTGAATAGTGATAGAACTACTATTCCTTACCTTCGTAGAGAGAAGGAGGAGTGTCTGTTGAAAATATGTGGCCCGTAATTCGGAATAGGTTTTTCTCTTCATGTTGTACATAACATAAGTTTTTTTCAACAACGAGGGAAGCCGCTCAGGGCTTGAATTTGTTTAACATCGGCAGAAAGATTTTCCCCGATGAAAATGAACTTGAGGCTAACATAGAGTTCACGGATAGTAGAGCTTAAAATTCTACTAGCCTCAATGGTCTTCTTATACTTATCCTCCAATTGGGCATATTTCACCCCGGCAACAGCAAGCTCTTCAGTTTTGGAGTTCAAGGCTGCATCTAAGTTAGTCAATCTCTCACTAGAGGCAGCCTCATCATCAGATGTACCAAGAACGACACTATAGATTTCAGCCTATTTAGCCCTAGCCTCGTTAAATTGAACCATCAACGATGTGATCTCTTCGCAAAGAGTCTCCACTTCTTGCTCGCTTTCCTACAAACGAGCCTCCAACAAGACGGCCTCAATGACTTTGGTTTTTAGTTCTGAAAAGCGAGCAACGATTTGGTCCCATTCAACCAAAAGTT
>MU682741.1:116774-140983 GCA_026770625.1 Nicotiana glauca
AAAGATTTGACTTTTCCAGATGACGGATCTTCTAGACAATTTTCTTGAGGGAAGTAAGTCTAAAGAAAATACCAAAAAGATTTTTTGTTTTGATTTAGGTAGTGTAGCAATTACCCCTTGGTTTTTCTTTAAACCACGGTTCTTTTCCAAGGGTTTTATTTGAACCGGGTGTAGTTATTTTTTTTTTTTTATTTTTAGGAAGTAGGAACCATTGTGTTGTGTTATGAATTGAAGCAATATCTCTTGACTTTGTTATGCCTTGAGGATAGTGAGTACTTTGGCTGTGACGCTTAGACTCAGTTTTTGACTCTTATAGAAGTACCTTAAATTGTATTATCTTAACTTTGCTTAACTGCTTTGACTAGAGTGTCTATGAATCCAATCCTGAGTGAGTTATGTGCCATGTGTGTGTAAGGTTTTGCATTATTCAGTGCATTGCATTTGATGCCTAGAACTTGCCCCGTGTGTTTGCAAAGCGAAATAGTAGTTTTGTTCAGTATAGGAAGTGATATAGGCATTTCTTGTTGAGCCATATATACATATTTTACCCACCTAATTATTATGTATCGTAGTTAACCCATTTGAGCCTGTAATCCTGTTTCTTTGGCAACCACATTACAAGCCTTACCCATTTGTTTGAATTAACCATCTATTTGAACCTTTTCACCTCTCATGAGCACTTGAATGTTATGAACTTTGTAAAAGTTAAAGTGTGGGGTGGTTGGTTTGGCTTTTGAGTGGAACTAGTTGAATAAGGAGAAAGGTGCACTGTTTTTTTAAAAAAAAAAAAAGAGCCACTTGAATTGGAAAAAAAAAATATAGTTGGATTGTTGTGAAAAAAAAAAATTCTTGATAAGTGGTTCTCTTGACGTAAGTGTGCTTAAAGAAGAATGGGGTAATTTACATTGATGTGAAGGTGGAATTTTGGTTTGACATAAGTATGGAGTTTGAATGTTAAAGTATATGTATTAAAGTGCTTAGGGAGGTGTAGTCACTCTTATATCTAAATGTATCCTACCCGTCCCGTAGCCTACATTACAACCAAATAAAGTCCTAATTGATCCTAGATTGAATGAACTCGATTAGTGGAGTAGTACACTACGGGCAAGCCTATGGTGCATCTTTTGTGGCATATGAATGTTATTTCTGAGAGTGAGTGAATTCTTTCTATCTTGAGTTCCTAAGTGTTCTTAAATTTTGTTGTGTGGAACTACTCTCTTTTGTTGTGTGAGGGCACTTGATTCATGAAGGAAAGGTAATGTCAGCGACCTCTATGTTAGAGTAAGTAGGTGAGTTGTGAATAATGCGTGGTACTTGTGAGTCAAATCTTGAGGTGAAGATGTTACACTATTGTGCTTAGTCTATTTTAAATACTCTTGGTGTGATGAGTTAGGAGAATTGTTTAAAAAGGTCGTGTCTATAAAAAAGAAGTGTAGTTTGATTGCTCGAGGACGAGCAATGATTTAAGTGTGGGGTGTTGATGATAGGCTATAATTACGTGTTTTAGTCGATTATTACACTCTAATTTAATGCACTTTAGTTGAGTTTGCGCTTTAATCGCTAGTGTTTTGCACTAATTGTGTATTTTATGCCTTGTAGGTGTGATTTCGAGCTATGTAGATGTTATGGAATGAATTTATGTTATTTGAAGCTTTGAAGTCTGAGTAAAAGCTCAAGGAATTAAGCCGGGATCGTGTTCGGGGGTCAAAGTTGATAGTTGAGAGCAAACGAAGACTCGATGAGGCATATTGCGCACTGTCTAGTAAATTGGACATAACTTTTTGATCCGAACTCCATTTTGGCTCCATAATATATGGTTGGAAAGCTAACTCAAAGGGCTACAACTTTCATGTTTTGAGTTTTTCCAAATTCCAAACGGAACAGGGTGAAAAGCCGCGGTTTCACCGCGACCGCGGCAGAACCGCGGCAGAAGGCATTTGCGGATGAATGAAGAAGCTGAGAGGGTGTTTGGCCGCGGTTTGACCGCGACCGCGGTAGAACCGCGGCCACCCAGGCCTAAAACTTGTCCTTTTTCGCGTAGGAGAAGGTATAAGTATTTGGGCCCGACCCTACTTGGTATATATACATGGAAAAACGTTATTTTTGAGGAGGAGACATATTTTTGACATAGATTTGACCTAAGGAGGCAAAGAACACATTGGGAGCAAGGCGGAGAATTCTTCTACAAGTTTTTCCTTCCTCTTCCTATTTTTCATTGTTGGTTATGATTTTTAGTATTGTAGTTTTACATACTATTATGAATAGCTAATTTGTTATCTAGGGTTTTGATAGAACCTTTTGTAGGATAAATTCTTGTTATATTTTTATATAATTGAGCCATAGCTTTTCTCTATTTGTTCAACTACGTTTATATTGTGGTTGGTTGAAGAGCTCTCAATTAGCCGTGCCTATTTAGTATGCATTGCTCGGGAGAGAGTGCATATTTAGGTAATTGTTGAACAACACCACTCCCAGAGTATATGAGAGATCAATAACCGAGGGTTTAAAGGCGGGATTAGGAATAACGAAGCCTTGGGTGCGATCTGAAGTGAGCTGTATTAAAAGCCAGCTAGCGTAGCTCGGGAGAGTGCGTCTAGTAAATTATTGTAATTGCTCGGGAGAGAGTTACGGTAATAAGAGTGCTCATGATTGGTAGAGAATACTTAGGCGAAATTATAGAAGACATAGCAGGAAGAATTCCGACAATTGGGGAAATCATAACTCTAGACCTCCTTAATCTTGTCTCTAACCCTTAGTATATTTAGTTGTTAATTTAGTATTTTAATTTGTTAGTTAATTATTTAAACACAAGAATCTAAATATCTATAAGTTAGAAATTGTTCAAGCTTGTCTTCTTAGTGATAGTGAACAGCTGTAGCTGAACCTTAGTTCTCTGTGGGATTCGACTCCGGACTTGTAAACCGGATTATATTTGCAACGACCGCATTGTCCTTTTTATAAGGCATAGTTGGGCGAGATCAGTATCTATGGCCGGCACGGGTGGAGGGCTCGTCCGCAAAGGAACGTTTTCTTTTTGGTTGCTTGTTTTCCGATCGAGGACTTTAAGAAGAATCACTCGCACCAGAAGCAGGCCTGGAGATGGCTATATGTGAAAAAGCCTACTGCAGCAGCCTCGCTGTATCGGCATGATCGACCAAAACGTCCTCCTTAGGGATGCCAACTGAGCCTTGGGGTAGACCTATATTCAACAAGAGAAAAGGATCAGACGACTTCCTCATGAGGTAAAGACAAGATAAGTTCAACTTAGTATGATTTTTGGCCTCCCACCAGTATTTCAGGGATATCTCTTTCCACATGCAGGTTTTGGGCTAGTAACGTCCAAATTTTTTTGGGCCCATTAGTCCAAGCCCTCAACCTTAGGGGGAATCCATTGAGTCATGAGATAGGTAAAAGCAAGAAAAGTCAATAATAACGAAGAATGGTCCTTAACAAGAATAAAAGCAAACTATATACTTACGAATGCGATTCCACAATTCCAGGAAGGAAGGAGGCCGAGATAATGTCACTGGTGGAAATTGAAACAAACCTTTCCATCTACCCACGGTCGTTTTCATCATCCATGCTGGATAGCAATGCATGGTGGCCATGCTTATTGAAGTTAATCATCCCTCCACGAAAGATCTTTGGGGAATAAAGGTCCCCCGTTTCTTGGCACAGATGCCGAAAGAAAGCAATCAGCCTCCATATGGAGGGACTCACCTATTCCAAACATACTTGGTAGCGGAGGCAAAACTCCACAACAACGGAATCAAGATCTCCACTTAGAGAAAATGTCCCCAAAGTGAAGGGATACATATAGATGTATGTAAAACCCTTTTTTGTAAGGTTACCTTCACCGCCAAATTAGGAGAAATTATGTTTAAATCCTGGCAATGTCAATATTCCTTCATAGCAGAAATGCTGGAAGGACGGATGGAAGAAGGATATCAGCTAACATCCCATGTACGAGGGCTAACAGGAGAAAGATTCTCTTCGAAATCTTTAGTTGTGACAAGACTTCTAGGGATAATGGTGCTCACTGTAGGAGGAGTGGCTTCATCGACTTTGTTTTTGTTCTATGAGGCACTGATATTTTTTTTTTAAGAAGAAGCCATTATATGTTATAGTATAAGGAAGAGTGTTTCTCGTGTGAGGAGAGTTAAAGAAAGGTTGAAGAACAATACAAATTGAATGAAGAGAGCTTGAGAAAGTTTAGAAAATTATGAGGTATGAATGGAGGAGATTGATGCATATACGTAAAGGTTTAGGCGGTGAAATTCGTGGTCATAATTACCTCAATAACCTGCACAAATTATGTTGATTAATGGGATAACGCGTGTTCGGAGAATTAAATTCGGATAGATAAGCGTCTAATCAATTGTCAGAAGATTTTCATAGGGGGTAAGAGAAATTCCAGCCAAAAAGAATGTTTCTACCATCTTTCCGGTGGCACAAAGTTATGTCATCGGAAAGGAGGGAGACTATTTGTATAGGGTAAAATATGCTATGTTGAGTAATTTCTTATGAGGATGAAACATGGAACCGAAAGCAGGGGATAGCTAAGACCGAAGACAACTATTCCATTTATTACCGGAAAGAATGATGCTCCTAAAGATGCAATAAATTTCTGTCACCTGATAGAATTTAATGGAGAATATTGTAGAGCATTTAATATCCTACCCATTACAAAGAATTTGCCATTCATGCTTACCATTACACATTCTTCAATGGCCCTCATAATTGACATTAAAGAAGGGCATGATCCTAGGACCTTGTGCAGCTATAAATAGTGACATTTGTTATCATTGTAAAGGATGCAAATTTTCTTACAAACTTATGCTATAATCTATTCCAAGCTTTATACAATTTTACCTTCTTACTTTTTGATTTTGTTACTGTTGTGCCTGGATGCCTTGCTCCCAGAATTACTATTTATGCTATTTCATCTTCATCTCAAGGCTAAGTATTGCGTATTTCTTCAAGTCTTTAATTATTTCAGGATCGAATTAATTCACTTGTCTAGAAACCACGTATAAATTGAATGTTACCATTTTAGAGGTAAACACTTATAAGGTGTTGGATACTCTTAATGGAGCGAAGCCTTTTGAAAAAATTGTGAGGGTTTGGCCCAAGTGTGTATCACCTTTACCTGTTACATATTGTAGGTGGCACATAGTTAAGCTCCAAATTAGCCCATAAATGATGATGAATCACGTGGAACTAATTCAAGGAGATGTTGGGTGTGCTTGAACAAAATCTCGCTCTTAATGATGTGAGGGTTTTTTGGGATTACTGTGCGAGCTTTGCCGAAAGCGAACAGTACCATACCATATTAGTTCAAGGGGAAAATTGTTGAGTGTGTGTGAACAAAGTCTCACGTAATTTACCTTAATCTTCTCAAAGAGCTTTTTGAGACGGTAGAGTCTCGTGCTAATAACGTGTGATGAAACAATAAAAGTAGAAGAATAATATTGCAGAGAAAGAGAGAGAAAATTCTTATTGAATTTTGGGATGCTATACAATGGGGTAAAACCCCTCTATTTATAGGGAAAAATTATTCACAAAGTAAAACTCTCTACAAGATAGACATTCACCCCAAATAGAATTCTATTCATAACATTATTGTTATTATTATTATAACGAGCTACTCCTAATATTATATATTAAGCATCTTCACAAAGGAGAGTGTCTTAAGTTACTGCAGGTACCATCAGTAATACCTAGATTGTCTTTGTGGGTGATGGACCATTTTGGGGCAATTTCGACCCACCATCTCTTCTTCTTAGCCTGAATATCATAAAATGTCTCAAAGTTGTAGCCAGGCTGAAAATTCTGTTCTAACTCAAGTTAATGCAAATGATTTATTTTTCAAAGTCTTATGAAATTGGATTATAAACAGTAAAATATTCAAACGTTTTGATGATTTAAGAATTCGAATTTGTCAGTCTAAAAGCAGCTGTACAATTTGATGTTTTTGCCAAACAAAAAGTATTCTACATGACAAGTCCATTAATTTAAACAGCTATTTCTTCCACCAACTGAACAAAATATGTTACTGGAATTAATGGGTAAAGAAACTTTGAGACATAAATGAAAAGAAATTAAAAGAACCTAAAACTTAGTTACCTTCATATATACAGTAGTAAAACAATGAATGGGAGAATTTCATTTGTAGTAAAATTAATTAGCTTTGAAACTAAAGCACACTGAAGTACTGTATCATTCTCTTGTACAATGGTATACCTGAAATAAAGTGAACGACCATGTTATAGGCACTTAAGATTGATTTGTTTCTTGGATTAAGCAAAAAACATTATGTTTGTTAAGCTAATAACAGTTCAAATTTATTTTTGAAGAACTCCTCCCGGTAAATTGACTACAACTAAGCAACCACAGCCAAGGGAAGAGATAAACCTGGAAGATCACTTGAAGAGAAAAACCAAATTAAAATAAATTCAAGTACTGATCACTGTCTTTAAGCATACGGATTAAATTAAAAACCATGGGCTATGGTTAATAAAACCACCTCTAAACTTCTCTTTGGTATTGTATACAAGCTATCCAATATGGTTCACTTCAATAAGTTACCTTTTCCTGAAACTATCCTCCAGTATGACTTCTCTTCAGATCAACCACAATCACGCTAATGTTATCACAGCTATTCCGTCCCATAGCAAGTTGAGTAAGCAGCGCTGCTGCTGATGCACTTCGGGAAGAATATACAGCTCCTCCGCTATCATTCTCTACCAAAGGACTGAAGCTATGGTCCTCAGCTGGATCTTCCTCTCGAAGACACTCACTAGCCACCTCACACGCCATGTCGTTTGATATAACATCCCACAAACCATCACTGGCAAGAATCAAGCACACATCCTCTGCTTCCCTTTTCGTGAACGTAATCTCAGGCTCGGATATTACATATGGCGATAGATACTTGTCTCCTGTGTGTAATAAGAAAAAATAATAAAAATATTTATTGGTATTGAATCTCTAGGCTAGGATCAGTTTAAGGAAAGCAAATTTCCCCTACAAAAATAGTGGATAAAGTAGAGTCTTCTTCATAATCAAGAGTAGCAAAAACCACCAAGTACAGTTCTTAATGATAGTAAGCAAAATCACCTAGCTTAATCCAATTAACTTTTGGCAAAGAAAAAACCACCTAGTTGAATGCCATCAAGGTCACAAAGGTCTAAGGTAACAACCTGCTAAACAAGTAATATATTTCGAAACCTCATACACATATTTACAGTGCAGTGCAATATAATCTGCAACAATTTTAGGCACTCTTGAGACTAAAAAGAAACTCAATTAGTTTAAAGTGTCGCTAGAAGGAGAGAGAGAGACCAATTGTGATTGCACAAGTAACACATTTAGAAACTTCTGCTTGTAGTGTGATAATACTAAATTACATAGGGGGAAAACATGAAGGCATAGCAACCCATCTTAAGTGAAGGCTTGACCTACTGTACTACACAGTACACATTACTAACGGCAGAGATCTTGCACAAATACAAGAATGGTTAATTCATGTAGCAGTTTAGCATGTTAAACTTGACAACCAATCTAGACATATGGACAAGCTTACAAATCCTACATACCTCTAGATATATCGTAATGCAGCTTCTTATGTAAATCAGGTTACTGTGCATTCACCAACTTGTGATTTAAGACATTAAGCTTTTATTTCATGACAGGGAAGTGCATTATGAAATGTCAACCATGCCTTCTCATTTAGAAGTAAACTATTGGAATATTAGTATCCCCAAACAGATACAATTTCGTCGAGTATAATAGTTCCTTTTACACTATTACATACCAAAAAACAACACTTGTAAAACAGGGCTTTATGCAAATATTGTCGTAAACAATTGAACAATAAAATATTTTATTTTTATAAAAAAAATGAAGACCGCAATATATTTGTGCTCCATCATCACACGTATGGGATACAAAAGCCTTAGGTATTTAAAAGCATGTGAGCAATATATTATGTCACCAGATCGTCCAGCAAAATTAAATGGTTTCCAAAAATAAGGAAACCACCATTTTCTTAAAATCATGACTACTAGTATGAGCATACTTCTTCTGAAATATACAATGAACGAAGTAGAATAATTAACCTTGAAATGAGCACAAGTGGAAAGGATAACTTGTCTTAGGAAAAGTGAAAATCAATACGATAGGATTTGCACCAGAGTCAGTTGTTTCGATTTTGAAAACGACTTTTGTTCATTACAAGTTTCCCCGGTATGGTTGCTGCAGTTTTACATATTACAACTATCCTAACTAGGATGCTCATGCGTTGGTGAGTAGACTAAAAATTATGTTTGATATCAACAGTAGTCCCTATAGTAAAACAGTTATGTTAGTGATTCAGCATTAACAAGTAAATAATGTGTTGTGTCAATTCATTTACAGCAACATAAATTGCTTTCCTTGAACTATCATTAATCGCACCCAGTTTGACCTTCTATAACCCTAATGGGAAGCCGACCATCTACTTTGATGCGCAGATGACAACTTCTATGACGTACAACCAATTTGCTCAATTTTATTTCTAATTTGTCGTCTTATGTGTGGCATTAACTATACGGACAAACAACACTCTGACCTTTTCTAATCCTAATGGGAAGCCGCCCATTTACTTTGATGCGCAAACAACAACTTCTATGACGTACAACCAATTTGCTCAATTTTATTTCTAATTTGTCGTCTTATGCGTGGCATTAATTATACGGACAAACAGCACTTTGACAATATGCACATGATCCACAACTACTCAAATTTTTTTCCACTTTGTCGTCTTATCCGTGGCATTAAATTAACGGACAAACAGTTTTTCTTTATGCACTTCATGCAGAATTCTCTAATAAGACCCTAAATGTTAACCCTGATTGGTCTAATTTCTACACCCTTAATAAACAGATACAACCCCTCAATGGATGATAGTTACATTGCCTCAAATTCATTTGTTCTCTCTATATCCTTTGTTCTCTAGAACTATTCCATGTCTTCTACAAGAAGCTACAGCGATAGTGGCATTTTCAGCTGCCATAATTGTGCTTTAACATCATTATGCTATGCTATTACCTTGACCACAACCTTTGTCATCTGTTATTCATGCATGATAAATGATATGTGCCTTTTAAGTTTTTGTTTGGAAACTAGTTAAGGCTTAGACGTATGTAAAAGCAAATATTGTTGCCTAAAAAAGGAAGAATTTACCAATCCTAGAAATTAATGTGATGCTGTTAATAAAGTGATCATGCGTGTAAGGTGAAAAACAAATGAAGCAGCAGTTCCGACGCCTATTTTCTTAAGTAGGAGTCCACCAAGGAGGGAGTAAGCTTTCGTCATGTATCCATATAAGTAATATTTCACATGAGCATTGTAACGATTTATTAGCATAGAAAAAACAGGATCTTTCATTATCAGAAAAAGGAATTTCTAAACGAGAAATATTACCTATTGCCCTAGACATGGCAAGAATTCCTTGAACCCGTGCCCCATTTGCAAAAACAACTTGGCCTCCAGACGCTTCTATTCTCGCTCGTTCATCGCGTCTATCCGGCTGCAGCCAAATAAGTTTAAGTTTTCATAAATTTCTTCAGGTAGTGGAGTTGACATAAATTTGAGTATTCCCCTTTAGTAAAATTTAGAGCTTCAAACAATAGAAAATACATACAGCATATCATTTACAAATCTATCTGCACTCAACTATCAACTCAATAGAATCCCTCAAATCACAGACATAGCTCTCTCATTAAATTACTCTGCTTAGATTACACAGACCATTGTGGCATGATTTATGAGTAAAAGACCAAAAAAGAAAAAATTATACAGGCAGTTAAGGAAAGCGTGGAATGTTACTTGAATAATTAATTTAACATAGAAGGGGATATGTAGTGCAAATGCTAAACAAAAAATATCGGAAATAAACAAATTCTTAGAAGCTTCGATGAAGTCGTCTGTTCCAAGAAAACAAAATTTAAATTGTTAAAAAATGCTAGACTATTTTGAATGTTTGCTTTCAAATAAGATTTGGGAAAAACGAAACACGTTTATTTTTAATGTTTTGAGTCAAAACATGGTCCCAACCCTATAGGGTGACGTGTACCTTATGATCAGAGGAAAGGGGGATGGGCTGTCCATCGCGGCTAAGGACGGCGCGTGAGTCACCACAGTTGGCTACAATTATAGTTTCTTCTGTCAAAACTGCAACCACGGCGGTGGAGCCCGTCAGACCCAAGGTGCCTCGTGGGCAATCGCATTGGTGGCCAACAATTCCACACTCGCCGCATGTGGTTGAAGCCATCTCGTCAATTCTCAGGAAACAACTCCTCAGCACTCTTTTCCAGGCTTCCTCCGTCCTCTGTTGTTGTGTTCCACTTCCATGGGAACTGCTGCTACCGATCATGTCTGTACTTTCCCCCACGCGCGTCAGCTCTTCTTGTAGTAGCACGTGCATCCTCTCGCTACACAGTGCAGCTACCTGCATCACCAATTATTGTAATCTGTATACGCTACTTTAATACTGAAAAAACAATCATTTTAATTTTACATTCTTAAATAAATAATGCGTATTCCCTATCCGCTTCACTTCTTTAATTTTGAGAACTTACTTTACGCGATTGTTAATACCGTATGTATTGTGTATAGATTGAGAACTTTTTGTAGAGCCCTAACAAAATCTCAACAATTATAATTAAGTAGAGTATATCACTCTGATTTTAGTTATATCAAGAGTCAACTTTAACATTTCTGAATTTGTTTTCCAAAGAGTAAGCTACAGAATTTTTCAAATGATATTATATAGTAGTACTGAAATATTAAAAATAATTAATTTAGTTTAGTGCTGAAATTGGTCAATTTGACTTTATAGATTATCAAACGGTTAAAAAAGAAATGAGTGAATTATAATAACAAATGGGCGGAGAAAACAGTTTACATGACGTCCACCATGTCCGTCGTAAATAGCAAAGAAATCAACGGGTCGGCGGCGATTGATCTCCGGCGAGCAAAGATTAGGTCGAATTGAAAATCTATCTTCCATTGCACGCCGTCTTCCTATTATAGAAATTACTCCAAAGACCGGCCCGCTAGCTGGTGGTGTGTGACTAGCCGCGATAGAAGGCTCCGTCGATGCTGACGAAGGATCAGCCATATCTACTAAACTGACTCCCACTCCCCTACCTTGGCCCAAAGCTTCTGAGGTGTTGTACAATAAGTTCCTAGGCGAAAATGACGAGGAAGAATTAGCAGATAAAACCTTGGCCTGAAGCCTTCTCATTCGAATTCTGCGGCGGCGTCGCCTCCTGCATTTCTCGGTAGAATCGCCATTCACTTTGCTGAGCATCCCAGTTGTGTAACCGCTACTGCCGTTACGGAGTGGCATTTATAGGAGGGGTTTGGAGAATAGGCAAACACTCTTCAGCTAGCTAGCTATCTGACATCAGTGGGAGAACTCGTTAAGTACAAGGAATGACCAAAACGTATGATACATGTGTGTATACGTGTACGTATATATGTCTGCATGCTGTACTTGTTTTGTTGCATCTCTCTCTACTTCAATCTCCGGTTAATGTAGAAAAAGACGATGGAAGGAAGAGGGGTTTGAGGAACTTGACTACTACAGTAACCGAAAGGTTTTCTTCTCTAACGTGGAAACAAGCCGAAGCTACCACTTTGAGCCACTGCAGTGACACGTCTCTCTAAACTGACGTTTCCTTTTCAACTACACGTTTGTCCAATTTCTCATTAGCGCGAGATGAATTTTATCGCATTCATTCAAGCTTAAAACGTGAAGGAGAGTATTTAAAATTATTCCGTCTCACCTATAGATTACCAATTCAACCGTTGTTACTTATTGCATCCAACTAGACTGCCTACATCAGTCATAAACACATAAATTTAGACTTGATTCGAATAGAATTCTATTTGAAGTGTATGTCTATTTTGTATAGAATTTTATTTTGTGACTAAGTCATTTTTTTCCTATAAATAGAGGGATCTTATCCCATTGTAAATCATCCCAAAATTCAAGAAGAATTTTCTTTCTATCTTTCTCTGCAATATTGTTCTTCTACTTTTATTATTTCATCACACGTTATGAGCACGAGACTCTACCGTCTCAAAAAGTTCTTTGAGAAGATTAAGGTATAACTTTTCTCCTCTTTTAATTATGACTGACATTATGAACAGAAAGTTCGTTGCCCTTGAAATTTCGGGTAAGAACTATATGACATTGGTGTTGGATGCTGAAATCCATTTAGATGCAATGGGTCTTGGAGACGCCGTTAAAGACAGAAATAAAGCATCCACCCAAGACTATGCTAAGGCCTTGATTTTCTTGCGCGATCACATTGATGAAGGATTCAAAATAGAATATCTCACAGTCAAAAATCCACTTATTTTGTGGAAGGGCTTAAAAGAAAGATATGACAACTTAAAGTTGGTCACTCTTCCATAAGCACGATATGATTGGGCTCATCTGAGGCTCCAAGACTTTAAGTCTGTTTTTGAATATAATTCTGCGATGTTCAGAATTACTTCTAAATTGAAACTCTGTGGAGATACTATTATTGATTATGATTTGCTTGAAAAAACGTTTACAACGTTTCATGCCTCCAATATGGTCTTGCAACACCAGTACAGAGAGAAAGGTTTCAAAAAGTATTCTGAGATGATTTCTCTTCTCCTTGTGGCTGAGCGAAACAATGACTTGTTCATGAACGAAAATTGACCCACTGGGTCTACACCATTACCTGAAGTTGATGAGGTGTATTCCCGTTATGCTGAGTGTGGAAAAGGCCGTGGCCTTATTCATGGTCATGGTCGTGGTAGTGGCCGTGGACAAGGAAGAAATTTTCCTAGTGTTAATCACACTTCAAAGAAAAATAACCACCAAAAGTGGTAAGGGAAAGATGTGAAGCCAAAGGCAAATGGTTCAGAAACTGAATGTTATCGTTACTGTGGAAAAGGGCATTGGGCAAATATTTATCGTGTAGCAAGACATTTGGTTGAGCTTTATCAAGTATCTCTAAAGAATAAAGGCCCTGAAGCCAATTTTGTCTTTGACAATAATTTTGACATCACCTACTTAGATGTGGCAAACTTCTTTGAGCGTCATGATGGAAAAATAGACCACTTGATCGGTGATGGATCCGTAGTTAAAGATGATTGAGTAGTTTAATTTTTATTTTTCGACTATTCTTAATAGCTAATGAATAAACATCATGTAACCATAGTTCTTTACATGAATAATAATCATTAGTATTATTTATTTTATAAAATGATATTAGTTTTTCTCACATGTTTCTACTTATATTAAGAAGACCAAAATCCCCCTATCAGAGATGGCATCAACTTTCTCCCAAACGATTCTCACTAGGTTTTACATTTGTTTAATAAAATTTATTTATTTACTTACAATTATGCACTTCATAGTTCTCAAGTATTTACAAGTAATTTATTTTAATTGAGCACCAAATTAAATATGACATAATGTACATTTTACGTGACATGTCACATTGCAGTAAATATCTCTAACTATATGGTCACTGCGCATAATTACTATTCATATATTGAATCATAGACTTAACTTTGTTTCATTTTTCTCTATAAATACTACTAATATTTATTTGTATATTTCTTTTGTATGTCAAATAATGGGGAGCAAATATGGATATCTCATAAAGCAAACTTGGATCAAAGTTACAATACATACAATATTTAAAGAGAAGAAATATTTCTCTCATTTAAATATGTGTAAGGCAGATGTTACTACAATTTCTGGTAGTAGTAAATTGATTGAAGGCTCTGGAAAAGCTACTATAACTCTGCCTAATGGAACAATACTCATCATAGAGAATGCAATGTTCTCCTCCAAGTCAAAGAGGAACTTGTTGAGTTTTAAAGATATCTGTCGAAATAGATATTATATTGAGACAATAGATGAGAATAATCTTGAATATCTCATCATTACCAAAAATGTATCTGGCCAAAAGAGGGTTATTGAGAAGTTCCCATCTTTATCTTGTGGCCTGTATTGGACGAGAATTAGTGCAATTGAGACACATTCTATTGTAAACCAAAAGGTTACGGATTCCAATACTTTTATACTTTGGCATGATCGATTAGGACACCCTGGATCAATTATGATGAGATGAATTATAGAAAACTCAAATGGGCATTCTTTAAAGAATTTAAAGATTCTATTAAATAATAAATTTTCTTGTACTTCTTGTTATCAAGGCAAGTTAATTATTAGATCATCACCAATAAAGGTTTAAATTGAGTTCCCTGCGTTTTTGGAACATATACAAAGGGACATTTGTGGACCTATTCACCTACATAGTGGGTCGTTTAGATATTTTATAGTCTTAATAGACGCATCTTCTAGATGGTCCCATGTGTGACTATTGTCATCTCGCAACCTCGCGTTTGTAAAATTAATGGCACAAATAATTCAATTACAGGCACAATTTTTCGATAATCTAATTAAGTCTATTATACTTGATAATGCTGTTGAGTTTTCATCCCCAAGCATTTAATAATTATTGGTTATCAATTAGGATAAAAGTGAAACATCCTGTAGCTCATGTTCACACTCAAAATGATCTTGCAGAGTCTTTAATTAAACGTCTGCAATTGATAGCAAGACCGTTACTCATGAAAACGAGGTTTCTCACTTTTGTTTGGGGTCACGCTATTTTGCAAGCAGTAATGCTAGTTCATCTCAGACTGATAAATTATTATAAATATTTCCCGTTGTAATTAGTTTTGGGTCATGAACCTAACATATCCCATTTAAGAATTTTTGAATATGCAGTATATGTGGCTGTAGCACCACCATATCGCACTAAAATGGATCTGCAAAGAAGGTTAAGAATATATGTTGGGTTTGAATCGCCCTCCATTATTCGCTACGTTGAAACATTGACGGGAGATTTATTTATTGCATGATTTGCAGACTGTCGATTCGATGAGACACTCTTCCCAAAATTAGGGGGAGAATATGGTGAAACCAAACGAGAAATTTTGTGAAAAAATCCATCATTATCTCATCTTGATCCACGCGCCTCTATTTGTAAAAATGAGGTGCAAAAGATTATCCATTTGCAAAGAATAACAAATCAAATGCCAGACGCATTTACGAATTTGAAAAGGATAACAAAATCACATATCCCTGCAAAGAATGTTCTAATCCGTATTGATGTCCCTATTGGATAATCTTCTAGTGTCATAGCTAATGAGTCAAAAGCATGCCTAAAATGTGGCAGGCCATTAGGTTCTAAAGATCGAAATCCTAGAAAAAGAAAAAATAAATGATCAAAATGACACTACGGCAGAATCTCATGAAGAAATTCGCGATTTAATAAATTTTTAGATTCATGAGGAATTCACTGAGCCCGAGACTCAAAAAAATAAGGAACTATCAATAAATCCAATCGATAATGAGATAAATTTGAATCGAGTGAATACAGTAGTGGATTATGCCTTTGCATATAATGTTGCATCTAGCATTATGCAAGATAGTGATGATCTTGAACCTCAATCTGTTGTAGAATGTCGACAAAAATGTGATTGGCCAAAATAGCAAAAAACAATCCAATCTAAGTTGAATGCATTTGCCAAACGTGAAGTTTTTGGGCCTGTAGTTCAAACTCCTAATGGTGTTAAGCCTGTTGACTATAAATGAGTCTTTGTACGCAAGAGAAATGAGAAAAACGAGGTACAAAGATATAAGGCACGCCTTGTTGCACAAGGATTTTTACAAAGGCCTGGTATGGATTATGAAGAGACATATTCACCCGTTATGGATGCTATAACGTTCCGTTATCTCATTAGTTTTGCTATCCATGAAAAGCTTGATATACATTTAATGGATGTGGTTACTGCCTACCTTTATGACTCAATTGATAATGAGATATACATGAAAATTTTCGATGGATTTAAAATGCCAAACGCTCATAATTCAAAGTCCCAGGAAATATTTTCAATCAAATTGCAAAGATCTTTGTATAGTCTAAAACAATCAGGACGAATGTGGTATAATCCTCTTAGTGAGTATTTATTAAAGGAAGAATATATAAATGATGTCATTTGCCCATGTGTTTTTATAAAGAAAACAATATCAAAATTTGTTATACTTGCCGTATATGTTGATGACATAAATCTTATTGGAACTCTTATAGAACTCCAAAAGCAGTTGATTATTTAAAGAAGAAATTCGAGATGAAAGATCTCGGAAAGACAAAATCACATGATCTTTAAAAGATTGGTGATATCAATGTGCAACAAATTCGTTCAAGTGATAATATGGCTGATTTGTTCACTAAATCTCTACCGACGTCAACATTCAAGAAGCTAGCGTACAAGATTAGGATGCGAAGGCTCAAGGATGTGAAATGATGCTCTCATCAAGGGAGTTTAATGCGCGTTGCACTCTTTTTTCCTTACAAGGTTTTGTCTCACTGAGTTTTCCTTGCAAGGTTTTTAACGAGACAACCAAAAGGCGTATTATTAGATATGTGTATTTTTTTTCCTTTTCAAGAATTTTTTTTCCATTGGGTTTTATTTTAGTTAAGGTGTTAATAAGGTACATTACTTATTGAGTAGACATTCAAGGGGGAGCGTTATGAATAGAATTCTATTTACAGTGAATGTATATCTTGTAGAGAATTTTACTTTGTGATTAAGTCATTTTTTCCCTAAATAGAGGGGTCTTATCCCATTGTAAATCACCCAAAATTCAAGAAAAATTTTCTCTCTCTTTCTCTGCAATATTATTCTTCTACTTTTATTGTTTCATCACAGGACTACTCCCCCCGTTTCAATTTATGTGAACCCATTTGACTGGGCACGGAGTTTAAGAAAAGAGAGAAGACTTTTGAACTTGTGGTGTAAAATGAAGCACATATATTTTGTGTGTCTATAAATCATCGCATAAAGGTAAATTATTTTCAAATAGGAAAAGAAGTCATTCTTTTTGATACGGACTAAAAAGGAAATAGGTTCAAATAAATTGAAACCGAGAGAGTAGTATTTTAAGCTTAAAACGTGTCAAAAGTCTGGTAACAAGTGGGCCAAATCAGACGAACTCAAATTTAGGGGCCTTGTCAAAGTTACAAAACTTTAACCGAACTGAGAAATCGGCCCCGGGTTATACTTTTGCTGAGATTCTGGAAAAGAGAGAGAGAGAGATGACATAAACAATTCTCCACGTAGTAAGGGATGACGGGAACCAGCACCGCTTTGATTAAAGCCCTGAGAGAGAGTCCGCTGACAGCTTTTCCGCATAGTATAGATTTTGGAGATCCGCTTCCTCCTTATTAAACTATTCTCTCTGCTATTTTACTATATATACCGCATAATTTAATTATTTCATTTCTTATTATTCCAAGTACTAAGCTAAATGAATGTATACGAAAATAATTCAGACCAGATATCAGATGAATTACCTTTCATACTTAATTTATGCATAAATACATATCATGCATTCTATTGATTTCATAATAGGGGGAAAGCTTTGTCTAAAACTCTTAAATGGAACAAACAGACAAACAAGCACAACTAGGCATTTATTCGAACTAAACCAGCACATAATAAATAATGGTGAAAAAGGAAAACAGTTGCTAGTTGAGAAAATTGAATGCTTTAGGGTAGTTACTCAATCATTTTAAAATTTGATACTCGCCTCGTAAGTCTAGTTTTCACTTGTTATTTCACTATAACGGTAGTTCGGTGCACAAAGTATTTCGCATAAGGATCATATCCTAAAGAGTGTGATGGATAGTTTACCTTAATACAAGCATTAGTAGATATTCTCAATTGATCGAACCACGTAAAATGTCTGTGTCTCGTCTTTTGTTATAGATCTTTTTCGTTGTTTGATTTATTGTCGTTGAATATTTGCTTCACTAGCTTCCGCATGACACCTGATTATTTCGATCCTAACAATATCAGAGCTAATGATTTGGCGAGAATATGGAGATGGGGGAGTGTGCATGGGGGCTTGGCTTAGTACGTACCTTAGCCCATATGCGGGGTTTACAACCTTTACCCGTAGCATTGAAGACGCATACACAGCCTTTAGGCTTCGATCGGTGACCGCAAATATTCAAGATCATGTGGGTGGTACACAGTTAATCTCCAAATTAACCCATAAATGGTGATGGCTCATCTGGAACTTAATTCAAAAGGGAGATTATTGGGTGTGTGAACAAAGTCCCACATGGAAAATTGAAAAAAAAAAATTATTTATAAAGAGTTGGATACTCTTAACGGTGTGAGGTCTTTTGGTAAAAACCGTGCGGGTTTGGCTCAAAGCGAACAATATAACACCATGTTAAAAATATCTTTGGGTCGTTTTAGCTCCACAACCTATAGGTTGCACATAAATAACTTTATCGTTTGTTCCAAAACTCTCCTTCAAATTAACTAAAGGGCCAAATATTTTATGATTAATCTTTTTGATAATTACTTTCTTCTCAAATCTTCAACAAAATGTAAGTATTTAATAACAGTTCTAAGTTAAATATACACACTGATATACAACATTTTCTTGCATTAACATATTACCTAACAGAATGAAATTATCAGTCATAGGCATGTCTTTTAAGTACTCCACTTAACACTTTTACCATTAGAAATTAAACAATATATTGATAGTGCACACTTTTTTTTGGGTACATATATTGACAGTGTATTTTTCCGGGTACATATAGACATATTTAGGAGTGTTCATAAAAATCCGAGCCAAACCGAAAACCAAACTAAATCGACCAAAAAAATCGATACTTTTTTATTTGGTTTGGTTTTGATTTTGAAATTTAAAAACCGATCAAATTTAGTTTGGTTTTGATTTTAGTTAAAAAAACTGAACCAAACCGAATATAGGAGTAACTATTTTAAATTTATTATCACACCTATATATATGTATATTTTTACACAAAGTTTTAAAAAATTTATAGTAAATATTAATCGTTTGCACTTTTAGTAAAGTTCTTTACCTTTACATTCTAGTTTAATTGGTAGTTTTCTTTTGTTAAGTGTAAGAATCTATTTCATGTAGTGCTATATTCTGGGCCGGGCCCGGGCCTAATTGGGCCTAAATGAGCCGGGCCAAACGGGCCCGGGCTCAAGCGGGCTGGGCTTTGGCGGTCCCCGGCTTCACGGGCTCAACGGGTGGAACCAGCCCACGACGGGCCTAAGTCCTCATGGTCCTGGGCTAAATGGGTCGGGCTCACGGGCCTAACGGGCTTTTTTATTTTTGGGCTATTTTTTTTAATTTTTTTTGTTTAAGGCAATTTCTTGTAAACCTTATATGTATATACTAATATAAATTGCTTATACATGGCTATATAAATATATGTAGTATATATAATATAGAATCCTATTTATTAAAGTGCTTGAAGAAAAAGTAAAATAACAAAAAAATAGTAAAACTAAATTATCATGCATAATAAATTAATAACAAAGTAAAACATTAAGCATAAATACGTCTAATAATTTTAAAATAACACAAATTGTTGAAAAATCTTAAATACGAATTTTCGGATGACGCTCAAGACAATACTATATATGCCTCCTTAAAATATCTTTGGTACACCCTGAACGAAAATTTAAGACTCTACCACAATTCTTGCACTTTAATATTTGGCCTTCTTCATTTTCTTCAAGCACTTCAAAGTGTTGCGAAACAAATGAGCGCACTCTTTTCGAACGCGGCATGATTTAACTTGAAATTTGAGATTGAGACTTGAAGCCTTGAAAATTGGAGATTAAGAGAATGAGAGAAATTGAGATTGAGAAATGAGTATTGAGTATTGAAATGAAGAAGAGGGAGGGGGGTATTTTCAAAAGGTTAGTTTTGTAAATTGAAAAAAAAAACAAATAGGCTATTTGTGCAATATGACAGTTGGCAACGGTCATTGGGAGTGGGGCCCTCCTTTTGAAAAATAGGCTAATGTTTTGTAGTATATATATATATATAGCTTATAAAGAATTGCAAATTAAAGACAAAAAAATATTGCAAAGAGATATTCAAGGAAATGTCTTATAATTTTTATTACCAAAAATGACATATCTTTCTTAGTCTTCCTCCCCCCAATGGAATGAGCACAACAAGGTGCTAATACCACCATTAAAAGAAAAAAATTAAAGAAGATGTGCCAAAGTACAAGTTGCACCATAATCTACAGTATCTCTAACAAATCTAATAAATTCTTCAAGGTTCGGAGGAGGTTCCGTTAGTGGTGGTGGAAAAGAAGCTTGTTCATCACCGCTTCCGGGCGAAGCAGCATCCTCCGCAAGTTCCGCTATTATTTCTTCATAAGCTTCGTCTATCTCCGGTGTTGATTCTGCAAGTCCAAAGTTTCTTCTTTTCGAGCAGATCCAATTTTTGAATAGCATTGATTTTTTCAAGCTTTCCCTCATAGGCGCTCTATGATCATCTATTTGAAGTCTCGCTTGACTGAAAGCGCTCTCTGATGCAACTGTTGAAGCTTGAATAGATAAAACATCCCGAGCCATCCTTGCAAGAACCGGAAAATATTTTTCCCTTACCTTCCACCATTCCAAAAGATCAAAGGTGCCGTCTGGATTCTCCTTTTCAAGTCCCTGCGACAAATAAACTTCAAGCTCATTTAGATGTGAAGTCTCATCAAAATTATTACCTTGAGAACCCCTGAACTCCGTCCAAGATTTAAGTACTTTTAGGCCTGCAGCTCTTTTAGACGATTGTGAACTAGACGAAGTAGGGGTTGGAACATTTGGCCTAGCATGATCTAAGGAAAGTTGATAAGCATTATAAATTTGTTTGAACATTTATGTCAATTGAGGCTTTTGCATCTGCAAGTGTAGCAAATTCCTCATCTGAAAGATCTAAACCCTTATAAATATTTGAGTATCAAAAGTGAGGGCCTCCTAATTTCATTGTAGGATTTAACATTGCAGCAACACCATAAATAGGGGAATAGGGAGAAAATATTTTTTAAACTTTTCTTTCATTGCATTTATAGCAAGTTTATAAATTTCCCCACCCTCCGAAAATTCAACAAACAAATCACATAGTACTGCAATATAAACTAAAAAATTTGAAATAGTAGAATAATATTGCCCAGAAAATGCATTTGTAGCAATTTGAAAATATTTTAAAAAATCTATAAGGTTTTTAACATTCGTCCAATCTTGATTTGTAAGGATTTCATCATCATCCTCACCACCAACACGAGCATTAAACGTTGCATTAATTGAGTTTCTATATTTATATGCAACTACTAAACTTTCGTACATATAATTCCATCTAGGACAAGTTTTTGGGAACCTTTCTTTCTCTAAGGCCATATTCATCACATTTTTTAAAATACTCTCTAAGTCTACTTCTACGGTTTGAATAAAAAAGCCAATTAAGAGCCATTCTAACCTTTTCAATTTCTAAATTTAAAATTCTCATACCATCACCGGCAATCAAAATGGTAAATATGACAAATACATCTCTCATGGAAACAATTACTAAATGCAGGATTTAGTGTTGTTGTAAGTATGCCTATAGCACTAGTATTACTAGAAGCATTATCTATAGAAATTGCCATTATTTTATCTCTAATGCAAAAATATCTACAAATATCTACAACAGTGTTAGCAATAAACTTACCTGTGTGACGTGAATTAATTATTCTATAAGCAATAATGCGTTTTTGCATTATCCACTCCTCATCTATCCAATGACTTGTAACAGTTAGATAATCACAGTCATTATTACTTCTACCAATATCAGTAGTAATAGCAATCCGATTAGTTATATGAGTAAATAAGTACCGCAAATATTGTTCATATTCATGTTTATATTTATAAATATCGCTCTTTACGGTTGCGCGAGGCCAACCTTTATAAGTAGGATTAAAAACTTTTCTAATATATGCACAAAGTTAGGGTTAGAAGGAAAAGTATAGGGTAAGCACATAACGGTAATCATCTTTGCTAATTCTTCACTATCTTTATTAGGATCGTAATATAAATACCACCGGTCACAGTGTTAATTCCTGGTTGAACTAGATTTGAACCTGTACTAGGGTTAACCGCAGTATCTACACTTGTCCCCTCTTGCTGCGCTTTCATTTGTAAATATTTAACTTTTTCTCTAGGGTGTGTTTATATGTGCCTAGCCAAACTACCCGTACCGCCACGGTCTCCAGTATATTTATGCGCCAGCAATTTCTCACAAGTTTTACACTTAGCCTTATTTTATTCTCTTACTTGAGTCAAAAAATTCCAAACAATTGATATTTCGAGGCGTTTAGAAGGTTGTCTATTAAAAGTAGGGATTTCTACAGGTGGGTCGGGCGGGGCATCAGTTGGGTTATTAACAGGACTAGCAGGTGTATCATCTAAATCCGGTTTGGTTTCATCTATATCATCATTTTCCTCATCATTTTCTAAGATAGTTTCATTAGGATAAAGAGCATTCATAACTTCTTCATTTAATTGTTGACGTGGTGCAACATTATGGCAAAATTCACTATCGAAAAATTGAAAACTAGGGTTATCACTATCAAGAATAATAGGAGCAGCAGGACGGGTAACAGGTCTGGATCGGGAAGCCGGGGGAAGGGTAGTAGGTTGGCGACTACTTTCACCGATTTTAGCTTTTCCCTTACAACTAAATATTTTTTTCAAAGAAAATACCATATTAATTACAATTATGCAAACTAAAACACATAAAAATATATTCTTAAAATTTAAGAGTTGGAACGAGTTTACCGAATTGCCGAACAACTTCTTGAAAATTGAAAATCGTTGAAGACTTCAATTCACCAACTTCACAATTTTTCACGAAATTGCAATAATAAAATAAGCAATTATAGAAGAGAAATTAAATATAGATTGGGAGAAATTGAGAGAGATTGATGAATTGGTGAGTAAAAATGAAAGAATGAGGGGGTATTTATAGTTGAGAATTGGGAAAAAGCGTAATTATATAAAGTTTGGGGTTAAAATAAAGTTTGTGGGCCAAATGGATATTTTTTAAAGTGCCCAACGGATCAATTTTGAAGGCCAACGGCTAGATTTTAAAAATCTGACCGTTATTTTTTTAAAAAAATTAGCCGTTGGAGCCCGTTAGGCCCGTTGGGCTCGGTTGAACCGGCCCAGGCCCGTCTGCCGGTCCCGAGCTCGTGGGCTCCTTGAACTAGACCGGCCCGTCACAGGCCTTGCGCACCATTTGGGACCGGCCCACTGAGATCGGTCCAATAGGCCCGTTTGGCCCGCGTGCAATATTAATTTCATGTTAAAAATAATATATTTTTAATTGAGTTCTTAAATTATTCATCACTATATATATATTAGTAAATAATAGATTTCTCAAAGAGCAATTGATTTGATAGTGTTACGTTGAAAATGTGATCGCCGAAATGTGTGTTTGGTAGTGTATGTCTTATATTAAGAAAAAACCAACAAATAACCCAAAAACCGAAAAACGACATAAACCGAATCGAGTAAAAACCGACTTAATTGGTTTAGTTTGATTCTAATATTTGAAAAACCGACTTACTTGGTTTGATTCTTTTTTAGGAAAAATCGATCCAAACCGAACCATGAACACCCCTATACACATATATGGTGTACTAAACAAACCTAATACTCTTCCTATTTTAGTTTATATGAACTTTTCCCAGGTATCAGGGTCTGTATATTTCAAATTTTTAAATAATATCTATATATTTAGAAATTTCATAAAAAGTTATAAGTCATAATCGGAGGCAGATCAGGAGCGGTGGGCTCGCTCCCAACTTCTTAAGTTTGCAAATTGTGCCGGACCAATGCTATGAGTTTCTGGAAACCAATAAAAACTTCGTAAAGACGATCATTATGAATGTTAGATTCATCCTACCAATGGATTCATAGCCTCTCGAGCATTAGTGACGTACGCAAAAATTTTTATATGCGATGTCACAAATTAATCAATTTTATATAGGTGATATCAATCATTTGATACCGTATAAATCATTCTTAATTAATTTCATGTCGAGAAAGAAGATGATAGAAGAAAAAAAAAAACGAACAACTTAGAACTAAGTCAAGTAATTTATTTATTATTGCTAAAATTATCCAAATATGACTGTTGACCGCCTATTGGATCAATGCTCCTTTAACGGTGGAAAAACAAAAGCTCTCTCAACGCCTTAGCCAGCCCCCTCCCCCCACCC
>MU682741.1:141684-155519 GCA_026770625.1 Nicotiana glauca
CACCCCCCCTATGAAAGCATTTTTTTATTCGTAGACGAGGGCACAAAAAACTTGTTAAGTTGTTATAAAGTGAAGCTGCAAAGGGTCGAACCCGTGACTTCTATCAAAAAACCAACTGGCTTGACCAGATGAGCAACCAAACTTCAATCTAAGTTGATGTCACCTCACATTATTTTTAATCATTTTTGGTTTTACATTTTATTATATATACATAAAATTTCGATGAAACGGTGTCACGTGATACTCCTTGAGTTAAAGTCAAATCCGCCCGTATCACGTACAACCCATATTGATTCAAGAATTGATGATTCAGGATCCATACAGAGTAATAATTCAAAATATGTAAAAAGTATTTGCAAAAAAGTAGTATAATTTAGATCCTACTTCAATTAGAAAAAAGGATCCTACTATAATCAGATTCGATTAAGACCTGAAAACAGAAATGTCGAAAAATATTTCGGACAGGTTCAAAAAACAAAGTTTTGTTTGATGATGGACAGTGGCCGTAGGGGTGTTATTTCGAGTAAGACCGAAATGTCAGTGCGAGCGAGTTCAAACTTTTCTTTTCGCGATGATCCTTGGCCGTATAGGTGTTATTTCAAGTTAATGTCGAAATGTTAACCCGTTATGATTCGAACGAGGTCGAATTCTTCTTTAGACGATGGCCCTTGGCCGTAGAGGTGTTATTTCGAGCTAATGTCGAAATGTTAACCCGTTGTGATTCTAACGAGGTCGAATTCTTCTTTTGGCGATGGACCTCGGTTGTATAGGTGTTATTTCGAGCTAATGTCGAAATGTTAACCCGTTATGATTTGAACGAGGTCGAGTTGTTCTTTTGGCGATGGCCCTTGGCCGTAGAGGTGTTATTTCGAGCTAATATTGAAATTTTAACCCGTTATGATTCGAACGAGGTCGGATTCATTTTTTGGCGATGGCCCTTGGCCGTAGAAGTGTTATTTCAAGCTAATGTCAAAATGTTAACCTGTTATGATTCAAACGAGGTCGAATTCTTCTTTTGGCGATGGCTCTTGGCCGTAGAGGTGTTATTTCGATCTAATGTCGAAATGTTAACCCATTGTGATTCGAACGAGGTTGAATTCTTCTTTTGGCGATGGCCCTTGGCCGTAGAGGTGTTATTTCGAGCTAATGTCGAAATGTTAACCCGTTGTGTTACTGTTAGATTTTGGAGAATTTCATAGGTCGTCGTACTATGTATGCATTTTGATACCCAATTTTTTCCCAACATAACTTTAAAATGCATATATATCTTCAAAATTATGCATCAACTAGTATTTTTCACAATTTCTACATCTTTAATTAATTTGCCTAGTATTTTATTTTTGATAAATAATTACAAAATTAAATCACGAATGATTTTAAAATATTTTTAGATTTAATATTACTATTTATGGTCCTATTAAGTTCAAATTATTTCATAAATAACCAAATTGGCATATTTTGGCTATAATTGCAATAACTTTGCAATTATAGTCCATGCATATATTTTTTGCATCATTTCAATCAACATTAGCCCATTATATTTTTAAGTACTAAACAATTATTTTTAAAACATTTTCATGCAGGAAAAATTATTTTTTATAATTAGTAATTATTTTACAAATTATTTTTAATCAATTATTTGGGGTATTTAACAAATAATCTTTTTAATTTCAATTTTAGCCTAAATCTACCAGCCCAATAGACCCGGTCCAATAGCTTACCTACCTGACCCAACCCTTTGGCTAATCCTGGTTGTTGATCATTTTTTATCTATGGTCCAGGATCCCCTTACCTTAATTGAACCATATACCCCCCTCTAACCCTAACCATTCTCACCCTTCCCCGCTGTCACTCTCCTCTCCGTCTCTTAAATGCTAACTAATTCTAATCCTAATTTCCCCCGCCGTCCCTCATCTATTGTAATTCATGGTGGTTTTTCACAACCTCAGGCCTCTAATGGCCTTGCTTATGCTTGGTACCTCCATCTCCAGGGTCCTTGAGGAGATTTTCGAGGGACTAGTGCTAGTATGTTACACCTTTGGGTTTTTCTCGCCTGTTTCAGGCTATTTGGCTCAATTTTTTAGTAAGAACTTCTTATTTTCATCTTAAATCCATGGATTCCTAAGTCTATGCTCGTCTCTGTTGCCTTTCTAAAAACCCTAATTTTCATCCTTTGACCTTCTCAGATCTGAGATGAATCGAACTTATTTCACAGGTTTTCACGAAAGTCTTATGGTTTTTCAATTGATTCTCCATTTTTTTCCTAAAACTAGGGTGTATTGAACTCAACTTCTCAAAGCTTTTTTGATTTTCGAGTGTTTAATCGTTGTTCTTAAGTATTACTGATTGATTCATGTTGAGATTGTTTGGACCCTAGTTGATTTACGCTAAAACCCTAAGTTTCTTATAGTTTGCTTTGACTTTGAGCCTGTCCGTGTTACTTGTTACATTATTTTGTTTAATGTCTTGTAATTTTTCACCCTAGTTCATCTCTATAGGGTTTCTGGTTCGACTTCTCGACTGATTTCTTTGTGTTTATGAAATTGTATTAGCCTATTTATTTATTTGTGGAAACCTATATTTTTCTCCCTTAAATCAGTACTATTTTGAATTTTTGATTCACTGATTTGCTCTGTTAAAACGCATGTGCTGATTCTTGATTATTTCCTTTATTTGCAGCCTTATTTAGTTTTCTTACCTATTTGATTAGCTGTGATATTTACTGATTCTTCACTAATTATTTCCTTAATTGTACTCATGTATATTTACCCCTAATTGCTCACTTGATTTTCTTTCCTTAAAAGCATCCTGCCCTTTACCTTTGGGTAATTACCCTTAATTAAGGGTAGACTACACTGATTTGGTGTGTGAATTAATTCAGTGGTTTCCTTAATTGCTGAGTGATTGATCTTCTTTACCTTATTCTTTTTGCTCTTAACTACTATATATACTCTTCTCTATTCTCACTTTTGACACGAACATTAGTTCACCACTACACTTACAATCTAAAAGCTCTATGTTCTTCTCTGCTACTTGTGATATTCATTGGCCTAGCCGGCTGAAAGTCAAGGCTAACCATTGCACAACCTTTGCTCTACATTCTGTGTTCTTCGTCCTAACTGGTATGTCCCTGATTAATTTTTGAAATCTAAACCTTGTGCCCTAGTTCATCAATTGTGAACTCCATTCTTATTAGTGTTTACTGCTTTGTTTAACATGCCTAATCCTATCTTGTTCAATATGTGATAATTGCATATCTACTGCTTTACATAATATGTATCAATCTTGTTTGCTCGATATGTAATTAGCATGTCTAAACTACATTGCCTGTTTATTGTTTCACTTAGCATGTATGAACCTTGTTCAATATGTGATTAGTATATCTAATTTATAATGACCTGTCCACTACTTTATCTAGCATGCCTCAACCTGTTTTATTCTATATATGATTATCATGTCTAAACTATGAGTGCTTGTGTGTTGTTTGCCTAGTTTGTTAATTTAAGTCCTTGCCTACTCTACTTTACTGATGAGATTATACTAAGTCATCTAGTCTCTCAAGGAAACTCTAGTTGTGTGTTTGGTCATGTCCAGGGTTTATATGTTTCCAACATGTCTTTACTGTAATCTTTTCTCCATGTCTCAATCACCTACCATTATGACTAACTTATTAATTCTACAAACTCTTGAGAATTCTGTGCATCTTGTTGCTTATGTGCTCCACTATACGTTGAGGTGTATTCTATGTGTCCCCAACCCCTCTCTCCTTATGGATCTGTTTGCCAAGTATTTCTAAATTTGGTTGTTCTATGATTTGTGTTCTAATTTCAAAAGTTTTTTTCATACTTCTCTCAAACTGTTTTACCACCAAACTAGTTCTTATTTTAGAAAACCTTTTCACTCTTAAGAGTCATCTTTATACTGTTTTACCAAAACATTTTCAAAATTATGTCAAGCACTCTCACTTTACTCTTGAGTCAATAGGTTCTGCCCCTCCAGTGTATGCACTGCCTTGGGATCCTTTTGGGATTTCTTTGAGTGCTGGCACACTGGGGCTGGTCATTCCACATTGCACATACTCAATCCTTATTGAAAAGTTTGGGTGTGAGTGTTGATACCCAATTTCCCCCATAATATTTTTAAAACTATGCTTTGACATCAATTAGTACTTTTCATACATTTTCTGCATTTTAAAAATATTTAAATCAATTTATCCTAGCACTTTTATTTGTAAAACAATCACTGATTGCATCACAAATAGTCTTATAATAAATTTTTGTGGTTTAGTTTATCATTTGTATTTGTACTAAGTTTCAATTATTGCACAAGTAGCCACATTTGTATTTTTAGGATACAACTGCAATTACTTTGCAATTATAGCACATGCATGCATTATTATATTCTTTTATTGTAAAATAGAATTTTATATTTTTAAAATATTAAGTAGTTATTTTAAAATATTTATAGGCATAGAAATCATTTTTTATAATTAATTAAATATTTTTAGAAATTATTTTTATCGATTAAAGGGGTATTTAACAAATAGCCTTTTTATTTTGGACCTAGTCTAATTAAATGCCCCAATTCGATCCTAACCATCCCAAATCTATCCCATCCCAAACAAATTAAATATAACCCAACCCAATAACCTCATTAAATCGTGGCTGTTGATCTTTTAGATCAACGATCCACAATCAAACTTTCCTTTTTAATTCCAAACGACCTTCTAACCTAGTTTATTTTCCTATCACAGCAGCCCTCGAATCCTCTCCTCTCCATTTTCTCTGATACCTAAACCTAACTCTAGCTGCCGCCACCCTAAATCATCCCTAATCTCTTTGAATCCATGGATTTCCATGGTTGCTTGAGACCCCTGCCTGTCTCATACATCTCCTGGTTGCCCGTTTATGTGGTTTCATGGAAGAATCTTGAAGAGATCTAGTCCAGATCTTGTTCAAGACCCTCTGAGAATCTATTGATGTTCTATGAGTGCTTTTCTATCGATGTTTTACAGTTCAAATATCTGATTCAGAGACCAGATTCTTTTTACCCTTTCTCTTTTCTTCAAAAAACTTAGCGTTTGGATTTGAATCCATCCATATCCTTGGAGATCTAGAGCGATTTTGAGTTCGTCATTGGTTTTTCCTAGGGTTACCTTATTTCCTTACTGATTAACCGATTTTTGAGCATTTTGTTATATTAGCATTTGTTTTTCTTATTGTTTGTTGGTCGAACCTCTGTGTATCTAAAGTATTTTTAAATTTCCATGGGTATTCTATAAAGTTCTTTTACTTCTCTACTACTAACCAATTTTTAAGCAACGCTACTTTAGGTTTCGATTTTTCTGATTACTGTTGTGTAAATCTCTGCATGTTGAAGTGCTTTCAAGTTTCCATGGCTATTTTCTTTAAGGGTTCTTTGATCCTATACTGTCAATCAACCTCAAGTTTCAAATTAAGGTTCTTCCCAGACTTCTCTTCAAGAGGCTTTTCTACTTTCAATATTTTCTATTAATCTCTTTACGTATTTGGTTAATTTTCATATGTATACTCGAACCCTAGATGTATCTGATGGTAACACTAACTTCTTTATTTTTCTTCATTTATTATGTTTATATCTGTGAACCAGTCGTATTAACTAATTCTATTTAGCGATTTGAGTGGTTTTCCTATTAATTCCAGCATTCTTTGTGATTTTCTTTTGCTTAATTCATTTGGGGAATTTTAATAGTTCTTTCCTATTAAAATCAGTATTTTTCGGAATCTAATTGTTTCCCTATTTATGACTAACTATATTTTCCTTAATTAGTCGTCAGTAGTTTGGGATTTGATGGACTCCTTATCGTCACATATGGACTCCTAATCAATATGTGATTAGTATGTCTAATCTATAATGACCTGCCTACTACTTTATCTAGTATGCCTCAACCTGTTTTGTTCTATATGTGATTATGATGTCTAAACTATGAGTGCTTGTGTGGTGTTTGCCTAGTCTGTTCATTTAAGTCC
Organism: Nicotiana glauca; assembly: GCA_026770625.1. Lineage (NCBI taxonomy): Eukaryota > Viridiplantae > Streptophyta > Magnoliopsida > Solanales > Solanaceae > Nicotiana > Nicotiana glauca. Next base: position 147,693 of record MU682741.1, read on the forward strand.
TTGCCTACTCTGCTTTACTGATGATATTATGCTAAGTCATCTAATCTCTCAAGGAAACTCTAGTTGTGTGTTTGGTCATGTCCAAGGTTTTTGTGTTTTCAACATGTCTTTACTGTAATCTTTGCTCCATGTCTCAACCGCCTACCATTGTAACTAACTTATTAATTCTACACACTCTTGAGAATTCTGTGCATCTTGTTGCTTATGTGCTCCACTATACATTGAAGTGTATTCTATGTGTCCCCAACCCCTCTCTCCATGTGTGGAATCTGTTTGCCAAGTGTTTCTGAATCTGGTTGTTTTGTGATTTGTGTTCTAATTTCAAACGTGTTTTCATACTTTGCTAAAACAGTTTTACCACCAAACTAGTTCTTATTTTCAGAAAACCTTTTCACTCCTAAGAGTCCTCTTTATACTGTTTTACCAAAACCTTTTCAAAACTACTTCAAGCACTTTTAATTTTCTCTTAAGTCAATAGGTTCTGCCCCTCCAGTGTATGTAGTGCCTTGGGATCCTTTTGAGATTCCTTTGAACTTTGGCACACTGGGGCTGGCCATTCTACACTGAACATTCTCAATCCTTATTGAAAAGTCTGGGTGTAAGCACTGCCTGGGATCCTTGAGGTCTTTAGGGAACTCTGACACACCTGGACATGGATTTGGCTATGGAATCCTTGGTATTTGAGACTACTGAAGGCCTGCATTCCCATGTTTGCTTTGGGCCTGCTTCTGGCTCTTTATAGCTTAGTTTATATTTCATTTATGTAAATTATTCAATCATTGGTCTGTAATAATTATTTAAACAAGTATTGGAATAACTAGTGAAAGGGAGGGTAGTTGTATGGTACTGTGGGGTAATGTTGGTAGAAATCATGTTTTTAGGCTTTACATTATGCAAATCTGCACTAGAAATCATGTTCTAGGACTTGTGTGTCTATTTGCTTTCAAACCATGTCAAACCTGTGCACTAGACATCATGGGGTATTCACGTTTATTGCTTCATAATACATGTCATATATCGCTATTCCAGCTTTGATTTTGCATAAGTACGTTCACTTACAGATCCTGCTATTTGGTTAATAATCCTGCCTTAATAAAAATATTCAGCTCCTGTATGCATTAGATACCATGTTTTCTAGGAACTCTATTTGCATCGGTTTGAATCATGTTTATTCTGATCACTGTCTACAAAAGGTTTACAATCCCCATACATAGACATCATGTCTCTAAATACAAATTGATATAAAGCACCTGCAATAACCCGTATCACCTAGATCAGCATGCTCATAGGTTGAACAATGTCCAATTGTTTGAACAGTTCCTGCAACTGTGATTGCGTATAGTCCCACGCCTAGGCAAGCCTTAGTATCACGACCCAAAACTGACCTAGTCGTGATGGCACCCATCATGAAACTATGACAGCCGACACAACTCCTAAAGCATCCATTTTTCAGTAACAGTTATTTTTATATCATTTATTAATCAATAATCTCAATGTAAGTCTAAATGAAAAGTGCGGAGTAAATACACAAGCCCGACATCAGGGTGTCACTAGTCATGAGCATCTACTACAACTGTCTAACAACATAAAGACCAATATGTCCAGGAAAAAAAATCAAAGAATACATAAGGAAGAATAATGAGGGAGAAAAATAGGGTTGCGATTGCCAAGGAGCTGCCTTGCTAACTCCGATGAACCTGCCACCGAGCTCAGAAATAATTGAATCTTCACACAAGGTGCATGGAGTAATGCGAGTACACCAACTCAGTAAGTAATAAAGGTAAATAAAGTTTGAGCAGTAAGAAATCACGTAAACCACGTCATAGCACCACAGTGGGTAAAGCATGTTTCCAAAATAGGATACAAATCAAATCATCTCGTTTAACTCCCGTTTCGAGAAGAATCCTTTGAAAAATTATCTTTTTAACAATTTCAATAGAAGTTCAATGTAATTTATAGTGAAAGTTATGAAAAATCATAGTCGGCCCCTCGGTCAAAACATGGTTCATATACGTCCCTCGGGCAAATAAAAATTCATAACCATCTCGTAACTTAAAAATCTCAGTGGAAGTAACAACGCCAAATCAGTGGCTAAATTCCGAACACCTTGTAAAAACTGCAGTTCAAAGGAAAATTGTTTAAAAACATTTGCTTAACATTTTCAATAGAGGCTCGGGCTAAAGATGAGTGAAAGCAGTAATTAAATCAACATATTCAATAGAAACTCACTTTAAGGAGGATTGAAATCTGTAAGTTCATAAACAGGCCCTTGAGGCAAAGCATCAATCGTATACATGTATATATATCCCCTCGGGCAAGCCTCTCAGTCACTCATCACTCAACTCTTATCAATTAGTGCTCACATCAATAGGTACCATATAATAACCACTGCAACGTGCAGCCCGATCCATATATTATTGCGGCGTGCATCCCGATCCATATAAATATAGTCGACTGCGCTCACTCGGGGTGTGAAGACTCCGGAGGGGCTCCTACAGCCCAAGCGCTATATCGCTGCGGCGCGCAACCCGATCCAACATATTACTGCAGCATGCAGCCCAATCCATATATTGATGCGGAGTGCAGCTCGATCCATATTTATATATGTATTGTTGCGGCGTGCAACCCGATCCATAAATATATAATCCTCACACCCTGGCCCTCGACCTGTCTCAGTCATTAACCTCACACTCAGACCTTCGGTCTTTCTCAGTCACTACCTCACATTCAGGCCTTTGACCTCTCTTAACCATCAAACTCACAAGTCACTCGCACTACCAGTCAAAAATTGGGCATTTGGCTCAAGAATATCATTTATAATGTCAAAATCGAGTAAAGAAGGCTGAGTTAAGAAATTAGTAAAACACATCATGAGTGAGTACAATTATTAAGTCAAAATAGTGAAGAATAGTAGTAAAAACCCCATAAAGGTCCGAAACAGTTGGCACGAGGCCCAAATATAGCGTGTAGCCCAAAACATGATAATAACAAATAGTTATCAATCAAATACGTAGTTAAACAGTCATATAGGACGTACTAGGTCACAATCCCCAATGGTGCACGACCCCACGCTCGTCATTTAGCGCGTGCGTCACCTCAAAATAGCACAACGATGTGAAATTCGGGGTTTCAAACCCTCAGGACAACATTTACAATCATTACTTACCTCAATCCGGTCAAAACTCTAGCTCGCGATGCCTTTGCCTCTCAAATCAGTCTCCAGTTGCTCCGAATCTAACCAAAATCAGTTCCATATCATTAATACATGCTAAAGGAACAAAGCCCAAGCGAAAATAATCGAATTAACTCAAAAATCCCGAAATTGGCCAAACCCGACCTCGGGGCCCATGTCTCGGAACATGATAAAATTTATGCCAAAATGATCCTCATACTCCCACGAGTCTATACATATTAAGAATACTAAAATCGGATTTCAATTGGCCCCTCAAATACCCCTTTTAAGGCCTCTTAATCTCAAGCCCTAATTACCCATTTTGCACTGATTTTTCCCTAATTGTTCACCACTAATTAGATCTTTAATCACATATTAACGAGTTATGAAGTCAATAATATTACCTCCAAGTGATTCCCCTTTGTTTTCCTAACAAATCTCCCTCAAAAGCTTCAATCCCGTTCAAAAATGGTGGAAAAATGAAGAAGGGTCGCGGATTGGCTATTTAAATACTATCCAGTTATTTAACCCTACGCGATCGCAGAAACACCTATGTGGCCGCGTAAGACAAATCCTCACAACAATGCGATCATGAACAACTCTATGCGATCTCATAGAGCAATTCCATCACCTCACTGCCACTCCAAGTCCTTCTACGCGAACGCAAAGGTCTCCACTCGAACGCAGTGACCAAGACTGCTCACCCTACGCGATCGCACTCCTACCTTCGAGATCGTGATTCAAAAAATTTTCTTGGCCTCAACTTACTCTACGCGATAGCATATGAACTCACGCGATCGCAATGAACAAACCACTGCTGCTAAAACACCAGAAAACCAGCAATCTCCCAAAGACCAAAAGTGCCCGTTTGAGCAACCACAATACATCGGAGGCCCCCCAGGGCCTCAACCAAACCTATCAACATCCATAATATCATTCAAACATAGTAGATCCCTCAAAATGGCAAAAACAACGCAAAAACACCAAAATCACATCAAATTCAAGCCTATGAGCTTTATAATTTCTAAATTCCGCCAACACTGAGGAAACCATCCAAAACACCTCCGATTGATCGGAAAATTTCACACATATCCAAAATGACATTACGAACCTGTTCCAATTTTTGGAATTCAATTCCGACCCCTATATCAAAATCTCACCTATTAACCGAAGAACGCCAAAATCTCATTTTTGCCAATTCAAGCCTAAACCTTTTGCGGACCTCCAAAATACATTCCAATCACGCTCTTAAGTCCCAAATCACCTAATGGAGCTAACCAAATCATAAAAATTCCAATCTGAGATCATATTATAACAAGTTAAAACTTTCAAATGTTAAGCTTAAAATTGAGAATTGTTCTTCCAAAGTCATTCCGATTACCCTGAAAAACTAAAATCGATGATTTACATAAGTCATAAGAAACCATACGAGGCTAGTCATGCCCGAGAACTGGCGAGCGAAGTGCAAAAGCTTAAAACGACCAGTCGAGTCGTTACAGTTAGGTGATCAACATTCTTGTATAAGACATAAAACTTCATTTTTGATTGTGTATAAACTACTTAAGTCTCACAGGTTGTACAAATAAGTAGGCCAACTGATTAGGGCCCAGCCACGTAGTCCTAAAATAGTGTTGCATATTCTGTCTATCGATGCTCACCTAGATATCCTGTTCTAGGATTTCTCTGAAAAAGCTACATGAATTTTGTGTTTGAGACGTGCTTCTTATTTTCCTATATATATGCAGAGGTAAACATGAGCCTTAACTACTTTTTCCCCTATTCTATTGTCATTTATGTTCTTTTCTTGTCGCCTAGATTTTCCCTTTTAAACATCTTATGTTGCCTAGAACTGCCCAGATTTAGTGGTCCTAAACTCCTATAGGACCACAAGGAAGGGACGGGTAACAACACGCTTAGTGTTCGTTAATAAAAACTTGCTCAACAACCATTAAGGGGTAGGATAATGGGTAGTAAAAGGATATGATCACATGTGCGCTAATGCAAAGTGTAGCCCCTCTCATTGAGGAGTGATTACTAGGCATTGCATGGATATAATCTTATAGGATAAACAACTTAGGACCCCCTTTATCCAATTTACATATGTGTGCTTAGACTGCCTATTTGCTACTTGACTGATTCATAATTAAATTCGGCCAGGACCCACCATTGTGGGCCGCGAGGGGTGTCTAACACCTTCCCCTCAAGGTTATTTCAAGCCCTTACCCTAATCTATGGTAATGCAAACTAGTTACATGAGTTAATTGCTCTAGGTGCCCTAACACACTTCAAATACCCAATTCCCAAAAAGGAAACGAGTTGTTCCCCCATGAATGTCGAAACTCGGACTTCCTCGCGAGGAATAAAGGGGGTGCAATAATGCATACATCGAAGTGAATCCCGGTGTACCCGGTTTTGTTTTTACTAGAGAATATTGGGTGTTCCCTGGGGGAGTTCCAGTTTCACTTAGCCTCTATATTTTCTGGGTGAGTTCCGGTTTGTATAATTTCGCTTGTATTAGAGAGTAGGATGCATTTCCTAGGTGAGTCCCATTTCGCTTAATTTTGCTTGCTTAGTAGATTGCCTTGATAGAGAGTACAAAGTGTTGCTCTATTTCATTCATTGGAGAGTACGATGCATTTCCTAGATGAGTCCCAGTTTACTTAATTTTGCTTGTATTGGAGAATACGATGCATTTCAAGGATGAGTCCCAGTTTGCTTAATTTTGCTTGCTTAGTAGACTACCTTGATAGAGAGTACAAAGAATTGCTCTATTTCATTCATTGGAGAGACCTACTTGTCCATTTTGTACATATATTGGAGAAGCTTCCATGTATCTAATACCTTCATCCTGTGGCCTGTAGAGACAATCAGCAGGCGGGCGATGAATTAAACTTTTAAACTTTGAGATGTCCCCTTCGTTGCCTCGATAGAAGCCTACCCAAGAAAACCTCCCGGGACAAAATTCGGGCGAGGGAAAGAGAGTACGATTTTAGGGGGGCATCCTTTTTCAGGCGTTGAAGTATTTGAGGTGAGCGATATTCCAATCATTTTGTAGTAATTTTCCTTGCATTTTTTATAGTTGGAATGCTCCTTTGCATGCTTTCCCATGCAAGTGCCCGCGTTTCTGTTTAAACCAACAGACAAAGGATAAACCAAAATGAAATTTTCCGTACCACGATCTAATGGGTTGGTGAAAAGAGTGGTGTTGTAGTGTTACTCTCCCTGCCTGGTTTTAGATTTGACGGTCGTGTTTGGCTCCATCTATAATAGCATCTAAGCTTCGAGCGGGTTGAGCCCGCCTTGCTTGCTGGAGTATTGAAATTGGGTCCCTATCCAATGTCATTTGATTTGTATCCACAATAAAGGATACGGGCTAACACATGTGCCCATATATCTAGGACCGCGCAGTAAGCTCCCGTCCTTTCATAAAGGACAGGAATACGGGCTAATATATATAAGTAAAATGCATCAAATGGGTGTGTGTCCATACCAGATGACCATGATCCTATTTTGAATGTATGTGTTTCGTGCCAAACCTATCTCTACTGGCGAGATGTGGGTTTTGCAGAGATATTGGCCGTAACTTCTACTCTTATGTAGCAGCCTGACCTAGGTTAGTGTTGTTGTCTCAAAGGTTTATTTACCGCTCTTTCGAATGGGTGGTGGCGTTTCGCTGGTCTAGATATCTGAAGGAAACTAAGAAATGTGGGGCTAAGAAATCCCCACAAACGGCGCCAAATTGTTTGAGGAAAAAGTATAAAACCCTTTTGTCGAACTAATTACTAGAATTATAGAAGTTAAATCTTAGCTTAACATAATTAATCTCAGATCTAGATATGCAGGGTGTAAAAATAAAAAGGAATAATAATCGCGAGTAATATTTCTTCATGAAATATTTATACATTATTCATGTGTGATAATTTTGTATCTAGGACCGATTTGCATCATGAGCATGGTGGAAACGGAAAGGAAGAGAAGGGGATGTTCTTCCTCAAGAGATTTTCTTTGTTGTGGCTTCTTTGGAAGCTGAATTGTTTCAGCTAGAAAATCCCCCCTTTTTTGGGTTTAGCTACCCCTATTTATATGAACAGCTTCCCATTGGTCCAATGGTCTTTGAACGACGTGCTTTCTTCTCACTGCGCCCTCTATCGTTTGCTTGACCACTACATATGTTCTGCGATGTAAGCTTTCTTGCAGTCTGGTTTCGACTATGACCGAGGTGATCTTTGTCATTTTGCCTTATAGGCATGACTACGACTTGGTAAACCCCATATCGTGCCTCTTTAGGATGATTAAACCATGGTCAGATTTTGACCCATATAGTTAGTCCCTCCGTTTGATGAAGTCGCTTCTTGGTGGGCTCAACGAACGGACTTTGTTGATTTGTAAGCTGGGAGAAATCTGATCATTGCACGTAAAATGAGACCCTTAGGTTGGGGGAGGTGGTATTGCATTTTGATTGGTACTATCGGACCGTTACGTCAGTTCGAAACTGAACCATTGCGTTGGTTTGCAGCATCATAGGTGCCCTTTATGCATTGTTACGACGTATGTTTCCTAGGCACCGTATCATTTCTCGTGCCTGTCACACCTCCTTTCGGCGCTACCGCACCCCGCGAAGGGCGTGGTGGAAGGGAGTTTTTCCAATTAAAGGA